>VZRO01003297.1:1080349-1112360 GCA_013397915.1 Daphoenositta chrysoptera | reverse complement strand
TTTTTTTTTTTTTTGCCTTCAAACAGTTCAGCACAAAAGATGGCACTCGGTTCTGTAACTTCCCAGGGCTCCCTGAAGCTCATACTCATGTCTGGTTGCTCAGCTGAGCTGCTGTCTTTATTGTTGCCAGCCACAGGAACTGAAATAATGCAGGTTTCTGATAAGTCCTATGGAAAGTTGTGGATGACAGAGAAGCCACATTTGTAGTTCATATCTTGCTGCCCAAATGTGATATATATTATTATTATTAATAATATATAATATAAAACACTAAAAACAGTAGATTAAAGGTTTTTAAATGATTAAATGGGATTGTTATATTTAAATTAAAATAGATAACACTGCAAAAAGTGCAAGAGGCAAGGAACCTCTTTACCACATTGGAGGTATTGTAGCAGGCTGAGGTTTCTGGAAAAGGAGGAGGAATTGCACCTTTCCAGAGAGCAAGGGTCCACCTGTTTTGGGGGGCTGCCACAGAAAGCCCTGCTGACACAGTTAGGAGAGGGAGGAAACTGGTCTCCAGCAAGTGAGTGAATACCAAGGTATTCAAAGAGTCACAAACTAGACACTTGCCAAAAATGTTGTGATTTTGGTCCTCAGAATTCCCGAGCAAGTTCTTCCTCCATTTTCACAGCTGAGACTCGTTTCAGGGGTCTGGCCTCCAGGCAAAGGAATGTGGACAAATGGATGACCAGAACTGCACCCTGAAAGCAATCTGCTCATGGAAACTGTCCTAGAATGTTGGATTGGACCATGATTCAAGATTTCACAGTTATACTCCAAATCCTCTGAAGCCCCTTCAGTCAAGTTCTGATAAGCCAACATCAGCCCTCTGAGGTGAACCAGAGGCTGAGAACTTTTTGCCCAAACATTTGCTATGTAGTGAACAATTCAGAGTAAGTGTTTTGCTAGAGCTGTCCCATAAGCAAAGATTTTTTACAAAATCAGTGATACTGTGATCACCCCCTGTCCTAAAGTCTCCTGCAGCTGCCAGAGAGTGCAGTGGTGAGAGTGGCTCCTCAAGGGAAACCTGGGCAGACTCTGGTATTTTCTGACTTTCATGCTTCTGCGAGGCAATCCTATGACTACATTAATGTCATTTT
This sequence comes from Daphoenositta chrysoptera, assembly GCA_013397915.1. Taxonomy (NCBI): domain Eukaryota; kingdom Metazoa; phylum Chordata; class Aves; order Passeriformes; genus Daphoenositta; species Daphoenositta chrysoptera. The sequence continues at coordinate 1,111,257 of VZRO01003297.1, read as the reverse complement.
TGTCATTTAATACTGTTGCTAGCCCACATAATTGTTAAGGGACTACACAGTGCAATTTAGCATAATTAAGACAATTATACAGTTAAGCACCACGAGCAGTCAGTAGCCAAAGTTTTTGCCCCAGTGTAAGGAAACCTAAAGGCTCCTTATACTGTTCCTGTGCACGTTTGAGGTTTGATTGCTGATGGGCATGAAGATTATAATGGTGCACTGCCAGGCCTTTTTACCAGGGGGATGCTGCTGTTGAAGGGAGAGGGGGATCTGAACCTATTCCCATCACCCCCCAGGTAACCGTGTGGGAACTTGACCTCCGAGGTTGTTATTTGAGCCAGGCTCGAGATCTCACCAAGGGAAGATACTTAACACATTTCCTCTGCATTTTACATCCATCTGAAATGTATTTAGCTAACTTTTGAGCTACCTTGCATGTTAAACCTTGAACCACAATTGTAACCTCTCCAGTTTCCCTTATTCACACAGTATTTGATTTGGATGACATATTTTTGTAATATTTATTTTTTGGCCCATTTTGAGACTCTCATGTTAATGCCACAAGAACTTCAGTCTCCCATATAATATTTCAGACATGGAGGGGAAAAAAATGAAGAAATAAAGAAAAATAAAAACCAACCGTCTGCATCCACTTAAACTACATTACAATAAAGCTCAGTAAAGATCTGATCAGCAGTTTTTTAGCCTGCTCTGATTTAATATGAAATAAATTAGTGGAAAACTTAAAGTCTGAAAGGAAACTTTTTTGCCACTGTTTAAAACAGGACATGAATCCTTTAACATAATATTTACACATATTATATTAAATACTTTCTGCAAAGGTAAAATTTAGCACTGCCAGCTTCAGACAGACTGGGAAGGAAATTTGTTTATACTTAATAAATCTGATTTTGAGAAGAAAAAGTTTTGTTCTTTTTTCTTTTTTTTTCTCCTGTGTATATACTAGCATTGACAGAAAATCCTGATTTCAAATTATGTAAACATACTTATTAAAAACTGCTGAACACTGAAAGGAGAAGACACAGTTTTTATTCTATTTGGTAGTGTTTTCATCTTGGCCTTCAGAGTTGCTATGATTTATTATCTCTAGTGGTCCAGAAAGCTTTTGAGATTCCTAAAGCACCACGGCTTTCAGTGATCTCTATATCCCATCATAGCTTTATTTGTAATCATTGATAGTAGATTTAGCATGAACTTTCTGACAATATACTTTAATATTTGGGAAGAAAGGTGTCTGCCAAGAAATATCAAACTGTCAGACATGACATTTTCACCATAAAGCACTGGTCAGTTTTTCCAGGGAAAATTTCAGGGCCCAGGATTGAACCGCTATTCAAAACAAGAAGGAGATGGACTTTTTCCAGGGAAGACTCCATAGTTCCCATCCCAACTCTTTCAGAATGATTTGGAAGACAAAATATGTGTCTCCTGCTCTGTTGATACAGAACAAGGACATGGCATTATAATCCCAGAGCCTTAAACCTTCAGCTTTATGTTGGGAAGGGGTATCAGGCGGGTACGATTTAGCCACGTGGAGATGAGAACATTTTGAAAAATCAAGAGAGCTTTCATGAAATAGAAGAACAGTTTCCTTCAGAGCTGCAATTAAAATCATGCCCAATCCCTTGAAAACACATACTGTTTATTGAGGAAGTTACTAAGATGTGCCATAGCTCCCAGGCAGAGGTGAGAAAGAAGTCTTAACTCACCATCTACTTCTTTCATCTGAGATTTATCATCTAGCCAGATGAATCATTAGCACATCAAAGATCTTAAAACATCCAGGATGAAAAAAAGAAAAACTTATTTAAGACCATGGTATTTCAAAGATCAGCCATGTATTTGTAGATTTTAAGATCATATGGAAACTTTGCAGTCACTTTCTCTGACATCTGCAGAGCATAGCCCAGAGGAGGCTGCCCAGCAATTCCTAAATTATTTCCAATAAATTGTGGTTGACCCAGGGCATCTTTCTCGGAAAGGCATTTGGTCTGATTTAAAGACTATAAGAACTGAGAATCCACCACATTTTTGGCAAGCTGCTAATTACAAGTAGGGCAAAATCTCATCAATAGGAATGGGAGTTTTGTCTGGACTCACACTTAATCTGCAGTTTAAATATTCACAAAACTTCAAATTATTAAATATTCACAAGAAAAGTGAGTTGTAATTTACTCTTCCAGAAATTATGAGTCTGTAATGATAAACAAAGTAAGAAATTGGGGAAAATATAAACAGGTTTGAAACAATTTTTTAAAGTCTGATTAAGGTGCACAAATATCAAGGAGCATGAGAATGTTCATCCAAGACACATTCTTTTATGATTTTGAAGTCTTAAAATCTTAGTGCTCAGAGATAGCATCTCTTTAAAATACATGAGCAAACCAAGGGATAAAAAGCCTGTTCCTTTAACTTTGCTCCCAGTACAGGTCTTCTGATGCCAGTAAGAGTCCTGGAATAACAGGAGCAACACTCATTCCACCAGTCAGAAATTGCTTGTATGGCAGGACTTCCAATAGAAAACTGATTTTATCTTGCCGTGACCCCAGTTTTGGCCAATTGCTTTGCTATACTGACAGGCAGAAGTCCTTAGTTAGCCCTATGAAAAGCAGAGAACCATAATGTAAATAGAGTTTCTGTTTACTCTGAAGTCAGAAAATTCATTCCAAGAGAACAATAAATGTGGGACCACATGCATTATTTACTTGTCTTTAGGAACATTGTTATTCCCCAAACAGGCTGGCTACTTCTCACTACTCTTGGTCAGCTCCTTTTGCAAATGCATCTCATCAGCTTCAGCTAATTCATCACTATGGTTTGACAATATTCACTGACTTTCTTTCTAAAGATAATCTGTGTTTAAAGGCTCTGTTATATAATATGCTATAAGCCAAGAATATCTTGCAACATTTGGAAAGGTAGGGCAGTAATGTTCTGCCAGATTCCTCTCAGCATTTAAACATCATCTTTTACATGCCAAAAGTTCCTTCAATTACTAATGACTTGCGAGTTTTAAGATGTATAATTTATATCTGAAAACAATTAGGGAAGGCAGTTTAGAAAAACTTATCTGTGTTTTGGGAGATGTTACCACAAAAAATGTCACTGAAAGAAAGATAAATAAATGGACTGAAATTCAAACATGTGTCCAGGCCCTTTGGGAAAAGTCAGTGTTAGTTCAGAGCCGGTTTCCTTCAAAGATAATTCTGGAGAAAGAAAGGTTTTTCAGAGACATCCCCATAACAGATGAGTGAGTCTTTGCAGGCTTGAAGAAGCAAAAGAGAGCAGTAGAGGCAAGGAAGGGGTTTCCAGATCAGTGAAAAAGAGCATCCTAGAAAAGGGAAAAGACATAAAGCTGAATATCTGGGACAAAAATAAGTGAAAGGATAACTAAAATATTCACATGAGAGAGGAGAGGGGTTAGAGAAATTTAGAGCTTCAAGCAGAGCACTAAGGGTGGAAGCAGAGCTATCAGTGAATTGGAGACACAACATCAGCCTCCATATTTCTCTGGCTGAGCAAAAAAACTCTGTTCAGATTAGACAGAAAACAAGGGTCAAGATTAGGGAGGTTCATCATGAGAAGGACCTGTCAGGTAAAAGCACAAACCCTCAGTTGTAGTGACAAAGAGCCTGTTTGGGGCTGATGGGCAGGGATGGGCAGCAGCTGCTGTTGCAGCCCTGGCCCAGATCACGCTGACCCCAGTGAGTACTGCCAGCAGAGAAACCCCACCCAGCTTGTGGGACATCACCCCACAGCTTTTCTGCAAAATCAAGGATCTGCCAAGGATCAGCAGACAGCTGTCCAAACCCTCAGGTCAGCACAGAGATGCAGAGCTTTATATAATTCCTGTTGCCATTAGAAAATAAACTATATATTAGTTATTTTTATTCTTGTTGGCAAACGAGAAAACACTACTGAGGGAGCAGCCTTGGTTTTTCTACCTCACAAACAGACATTCACATTTTCACTAAAGGAAACGTGTTACTTGAAATACACAACTTGAACAAATAAAAACTTTTCAATATGGAATGGGGAAAGACATGCAAAGGTGTCGTGGATTGTCATTCCCCAAAATCTAACTTCCTCCAACACTTCTCTTCTAGATGAATGGCAGAATGGATTTCCCACAATCTCAACGAGGAAAGACTTGAAGGCTCAGAAAGAAGAGGCCAGAACTGAGGTTTACAGTGTCTCCTCCAGTTCAAATAAAATGAAAAAACCCACCTATATCTGCTTATCATCTACAGAGTGTGCATGTCACAATTCTGATTACATCATTTAGTTTCACAGTTTAGATTAACTACAGTGAAAGACCCAAATACACTTCATATACACCAGCATCTGTAGTTTTATGACTATTGAATAATTAATTACTCCTCTTTCAGTACCTCCAATTGGGAAAAATCAGGCATGTTAAGCCTAAGGCACTATCAGCTACCCAATAGGTCTGTATGAAGGCTCATGATGGAGTCAAAATCTCTCATTATTTAGCTGAAATATTCAGTCTCAAAGTGTACTGTCTTTGGTGTATGACTATTTCCAAACCTCTCTGAAGATGATGGGTTTGGTAGCAATATTTTATTCAAGATAAATGGGAGGGAAAAAGGCTCTTTTGTTTAACAACAAGTTACTGTTTGTATAACTAATCTACATGTGGTATAGATCTGTCTTTGGTGGTTTGGCTGAGCACTTAATTAACACTACATTTTGCTAATGGCATGGCAGGCCTGGATGTATCTGCACAAGCGACAGAAACAACCAGTGGCAGGCAGGAAACACCATAAAGAACACTTACAAAATAAAACCAACAAAAAAGGGGTGGAATTACTCGAGAAGGAACATGGTTTTATGAGCAAAGACAGTGACTCCTAGTTCATTGCTGCAGGTCTCTGTGAACATTCTCCACAAGCAAACATGATTTTATTGAAGAAATACAGGTCACCAATCTCTCCTTCCAGTGAAAACAATCTCGCACACCAGAAATATTGGCTATGAGGCAGGCGAATATCACCAGAGGAATCAAGTTTCCCAGAAGAGAAAGGATAAGCTGATATCTGCAATCAAACTGGAACAAACAATGGAGGTACTCACAAAGATCAACAATGGCCAGAAAATAATTAAAACAAGATCTAAACAATTGCTGGAGCCTTCTATAAAGAATCTGAGTCAAAATTCCGTAGCTTCCCAGAAAATGCAGAAATACGACCATGTCTTTGGGGGCAGAGTGAAGTGTGTCTGAGCAGATTGAAAAACCCTGCTAACATAAATACAATTTTGATCAGCACATGAAAAAGAACTTCAGAAAACTGCACTAAGACAAAATAATAATTATTGTAAAATTGTACCCTTTCTTTAACAACGGCCAATTTTAGAAGTTTAGGGCAGAAGTCTGGAAAAGAAAACCCTAAAGATGATTTTTTTACTTCTGCTCTGCTGCCATAGATTCTGGCACTCCGCTATTGAGGGACTTTTGAGTTTCACTCAGAAATGGGTTGACATGGTTGACATCACGCTGAGCAACGAGGGATGATGGATCACAAAGCCTGTCATTACAAATGGAACACCTTTTTCCAGTGGAATTTATTAATGTACTTCAGCTGACACATGGGCTCAAGGAACTAAAAAGAAACAACAAAAAATAAAAAATCAACCTTCTAAATAAGTTAAAGATGGACTCAGATTATCTAAAGGACTTTCACTCAAAGGGCGCTGGTGACTCTTCCTGCTCCAGCTTGTATTTGGGAAGATCAAACGGGACAGAAGGGATGTGTCAGCTCAGGGTCAGGCTTTTCTGGAGGCACACGTACCTCACCAACCTCACATCCCAAAAGACTGGTTGGGGTTTATGTCTGAGCAGAATCACCCTGAGCATCCCACTTGAAAGTGGCACCCAGTGACCGTGTACAGACCTGTAAGTTCATCTGAATCTCTTAGAGGTGTGAGATAGACAGATAACAGGTTACAGCTGGATGGGGAGCATGAGAGGAGACCTTAAATAACAGGAAGGATGTCCAAGGAGTCTTGTGCAATCTCAGTTTACACGGGGTTGGATTCAGACAAAGACTTGCAAGACACAAAAGACTGGCATAGGGATGCTTGCCTGAAATAAAATATATCTCTTAAATCATAAAAAAGGCTCAGGATATCTTGGGACATGGAAGAAGTTGCTGTGATGCTCCTGCTTTCCAGTTAAGAGTCCCTTAGTGGGAGGAGAGAGCAAAGAGGCTGGAAGATGGTATCTGTGAGCCCTGATGCTCCATCCCTGGAATGTCTACAGCAAAGGGACTCTAACTTGGCTCACGGGGCTTCTGAGCTAACAGGGAAACAATGAAACTCAGTTCTGTTATTTTTTGCATTTTTTGAGTGAGAGAGGGAAGGAGAAAAGAGAAAAACTGGCAAGCGCAGAAAATTTAGAGAACGGACCAGATAGAGGTTATTGTTATGAAATTTCTTTGTTTCATGGCCAAGACCATTATATATCTCTGGCTGCCCAGACAAAGCTTCATGTGTGTTCAGCAGAAGCTTCTCTTCTACCCAGGGAGATGGACAGAGGAAAACAAAATTTCAGGAAGGAGCTGGCTTGAAAAGGCATCAGAGTTCAACTCAGCCTGAAGCAGAGATTGTCCACCTAAGGGAATGCTACAGGATTCCTGGTCACGTTTAGGAATGGGGACACCCTGTCTGTTGTATTGTGTTGATCTTAAAAAGAGAAAATGCCCCAAAAAGGGGAAAATAACCAGAACAAAACCTGTAGTGAAGTGAAGTGACAACTTTAACCCTGGGTGAAGGAGTGTGTCCCATCTGTGAGACCCATGGGACCAGGTTTGGATGGCTAAGGCTGCCAGCACAAGGATATTTTTGAAACCCAGGTAACACACCTGAGATTTCTGAAGTCTTTGAGAAGAAGGTGTATTTTCATTGCTGCTCCCTGATGGCCAAGCAAGTGGGCTGTCGATAGGAAAGTGAGAGCAAAGAAACATGAGTTAGGTTAAAAAGGTATTTGCTAAGAAACCCAATGGGAAGGAGAAATCTCCTCTTGCAGAAGGAAAACAAAGGTTGTCTGGAAGATTCAGCTCTAGAAATGTTTTTTAACACACAGTTTTCTGTGGAGTTTTTTGCTTACACAGGGTTTTGACTTTACATACAAATCATTAAGAAAAGGTGATACAGACTTTGGCACTGCCTGGTAGAGTAACAAGTTCTCCTTGGGAAATTTACTCCCTGAAAAAATCCAAATTCTCCTCCCAGTCTTTTCTGTTCATATGTTAGCACTGTCTTCTCACTGTAAGCACTAGCATGTGTGCTTCCTGAAAGAAATAGGCAAACACAGGTACACTAATATTGGAGATACCCCCTGAGCCTTTTAAACTTTGAATTCTAAGTGTTTTGACTAGTTTATTAAATTCTGTGTTGCTAGAAATTCCACACTTGCCTCTGTACCAGCAATCTGATCATGTACTAGTAAGGTTCAATAGCAGTTCAATCTGGTTACGTGCATCAAGCCTCCCAAAAAAAGACTGGGAACAGCATATTCCATTCCTTCGAATAGAAAAAAACAAAACAACACTCTAAAAAGACAGTAAAATATATCACAATACTTTCCAAAGTGCTGGGTAAACTCAGGTCCTTCATAAATTCTCATGTGGTTCGTGAAAAGAAACACAGAAGTGTGGATCTTGAACGAGCCTTCTACATGGCAAAACTGAAAAAATGCTCATTTCTGCTGAAGAAGAAATTTTCAGTTTATAGAAGGTTTCTCACACATTCAAACAGTGAACTTTTAGAAGAGGTATTTAGCTTGGTGTGGGCAGAGTTATGAGGAAGAACAGGCTGAATAAAGTTTGGAAGATGGCTCCGAATGCTGTGGGGTCACCCAAAAAAGTGTCACAGCACTATTTCAGGTTTCTGCCACAAGAGCCAAGAGTATCATTTCAGAGCCTGAAACAGTTTTACTGGACAGAAATTAGCTCCAGGAACCAAAATGAGCAGATTTTGGAGAAACAAAGGAGATCCACCAGAGACAGAAAGACCCATTCCAGATGCTGAAAAGGTAATCAGGCAAGAAGAAGCTTTGAATGGTATTTGGCCAGATTAGTGGGAGCTAAAATGACCTAGGGGGAGTGTTTCTGAGTAAACTGTATTATAAATATTTAAATCTCTATCTTCCCTAGGTTACAGAGGAAACATGCTCTGCTATGGACATGAGCAGCCAGGGCCAGTAACAGACAGGTCTCCAAAAGCTGCAGAGAGCATCAAACAGGCAATAGGTGAGGAAGCCCTTGCAGCACACCTGGAGAGATACCAAGGGCACGTTTTGGGAGGGAGAAAGGCCTAGCAAGGTCTTGGAACTGCAAGCCACTGACTTCTGCTTTGTTACTACTGCATCCAGAATAATGCTTTCTGCCAAGGAAATACTGGGTTGTCATCTGCTTTTCCTCAGGTAAATAACCTTCATGGCCCCCACTTGGGCCAGCTGTGTAGACCAGAATGCAGCAGTGCTTACTGGAATTACGTTCTCACCTGAAGGCCACGTTTGTAGCTGTCAGCACATACAGATAGTTATGCAAAATTAATCTTGGTGCCCAAAACAGTCTATAATATTAACAGTTACAGAAGATTTGTAGCAAAAGTCCCAGAGGAGTTAAGCCCATATACAGAGGGAGAAGCAAACCCAGAACCCTGCTCTGAGCCCACCGCAGTGTTTGATTCTGCCTCTCCCAAACAGCCTCAAGAGCACCCCTGCAAATCCACCCCACAAAGACCGTGTGGCTCACTCCTCGAAGTAAACACATCGTTTGCAAAAGCTTTTCCATTTCACACTTTGGATTGAGTGTAAAAACTCACCACTGAGAAACTCGTGAGCAGATGCACGTTTGGAACACTGAGCTCTGTACTCACGTTTCACTTCTTCATTAGACACTCACACTCAACTGCTCTGCCTCAAACTGATGGAACCAAGCCTTTGTGGTGTGAAGAATTTGCAATGAAATGCAGTCTGGGCCCACAGACTATGACTCCAAGCTGAAGACAATTTGATAGATGGTGCACTGACCACACAGACGGGTTCAAAAGAAATCAGTTTGGCATTCTGGAGAATTTTGAAAGTATTTTTGATCAATGGTGTTTGGAAGCCTAAGGAACATTAATTCCATATCCAGTTTGCCAAAATGTCTACCTTAGACAGAATTTATGAGCATACATGTCAAGATATATTTAAAATCCTTTGAGACTTCCAAGTACATGAATAGCACACGTATCATTACTACCTTTTTTTAACATAGCATCATATAAATCAAATGAAAGCGCCAGCCTTTCTCAACTAAGGAAAACCACTGCACTTAAAATAACAAAGGTAATACTTATTTATTAATGTACAATGTCCAAAATTCCTATTAAAATCTGTCAAGAACAGTTTAATGCAAGACACTCTCAGGAACCGAAATTAACACATACTTGCTCAGAGGTTAAACCCACCACTTTGCTGTGTCTGTATTTTTCATTTCAAAGGTTAGGAAGTCCCTGTTTGCTCCTTTGAAAAAGTGCAAAAGTACCATGTTGGAAAATGGAAACAGCATCTGAATGTACCCGCTGTCATTTATCCACTGTCTTGTGTCAAGGTGCCATTAGGTGTTTATCCACAAGGCATTTGAGGATGATAGTTTATCAGAAGCATTTCCTCACGCTCTCTGAGATGGTGTCTGTGAATGAGGAGATTATGAAATAGCTCATTAGCCAGTTCCTGCTATCTGATGGGGCCTGTTTTCAGCAGTTGCAAATCAAATTTGCCTCTGCATGGCAGATTATGGTAGTTGAGGACACAGGGAAGAAAATGGTCAGTATTTCCATTTCCATGCTTCCAACCAGTGGCAGACTTACATGGTCAAAGGCTTGGGATGATTAGTTTTATTTTAGGTCAGTTGTTCTAAATGTATATTGAAGCATGAAGAGAATCTAGAACGGACACAAATTAGGTTAGGGCTGATTTTTTTTTTTTTTTCCACAATCATCTTATAAATTTACCAGGAGTAATTCTGGGCTGAGTCTTAGGGAACAGAAGAAGTCTTGACTGTTGCTCCTTAGATAATCATCCAAACAACACAATCATAACTCAAGAGTCTAGAAGAAGATAAAAGAGCTTGTTACTTCCTTGGCTGATGATAATATCCTGAATGATAAGGACCAGCATGTCCTTCTACAAAACCCTAACCTCATTCAAATTTGTTTCCTTGAGGCTGAACAATTGCAGTTGGATCCTGGTGCAATTCTTCAGTAACAATAACTGCATTTACTTTTGCTGTCAGGGACACTCATTCAATATTTCTGTAAGGTCTCCTGACCACCTTGGGCAGCAGGCAAAATCAGTTTTTTTGAAGAACACTGTTCATATATGCTCATATGCAGGAGACGTCCTCAGTGTGGGAACAGCACATTTCCTTCAGTTCTGCTATGGGATGGCACCTTATTGTCCCCAAAGGGGTATGGGCTGTCACTGGTACATAACAGGAGGCCTTCTCTTTTGATTTGGTACAAGGACCTTTGGCTTGGCCAAGGCTCTATGTGCTTCTGGAACAACTCTTCCAAATCTTCAGGCACAATTAACCTTCCCCTAAATCTGGACCCTTCCTCTACTGCTTCCCATGGGGTTTCTTTATCTTCTTTTCCAAGTGCGAAATTCTGATGTTTAGTATTCTTCCTCAGGCTCTCTGTTTTCACTCCCACCTCTGAAAAACCCACATTTCACCTTCTTCCTCTTGCTCATACTTTTGTACACCCCCCATGTTACTCAGTTCTCTCACTCTTCTCATTTTCCACATCAGTCCGTAACTCAAATCCTTGCTTAAGCGTGAAAATCTCATTTCAGGCATTGCACAGTTGTGGCAGTTCAGTTCAAAAAGACCAAGGACAAACCAGGGTATTTGTCAGCAGAACAGGCTGAGATGTGAGCAAACCAAGAGCTCAGCAACCTCTCCACTTCCTGCATATGTAAAAAGCTGTGTTTAGCAGAAGACATGCACTGCAGATATTCAAGTAAGGAAAAGTATTGTTAATAATCACATCCCCTCTATGAAAGGTATAAAGGGCCTTCGTACAAAGCACAATCTGAATAATGGTACCTTGTCTGCTGAACTACTTCTGCACAGTTTTAAGCTGAGTCTTCCTCTAGCACTTCTTGACATATTTAGTATCACAGTGAGTTTGCCAAACTCAGAGACTCAGATTCTATTGGGGCTCCTTGGATCTGTGACATCTCAGAACCAGAGATCAAGCAGGTGAAAACACCATGAGAAAGACCATTCCACCCCCCAAAACCCATCAGGTGAGGCACACTTAGTGGCATATTTACTTTTGACTTAAACTTTACATGAAGTCATGGAACAGTCCAGGCTTTGAAGGACTGCCAAGGCAAAAGGGACAGTTCTGCATGTGCCACATTGTGCACGTCAAACAATGTTAACTCTGAAAGGCTCATTGTTAGAGCCTCACTGAGGAGGTTAGCAAGAGAAAGGAAAATTGGATATAGAAGGAGATTACATAATTCTTTAGAGTTTGCAAAAGGAATTTGATTTGGCAAGTCTGAGCAGCAGAGATGTCGCTGTCTGAATTGGGGGTTAGTTTCAACTAGTGGAAAATGTCAGTTTTGAAAGAATAAGAATATGTTAATACACTGTAAGTCTGTAAAGACATTTCACACGTGAGAATTGGCAACAAGCAGAGTGATTACCCTCTATATGTTACTTGGGGGAGTTTAAAATAATTACAATTACATAACTCTAGGACCTTTTTTAATCTTAAAAGAGAAATAAATTACTCTATCTATAACACCTATATCTCTAAACCATTCTATGAGTCTATAAATGTTTCTTCTCCTGTTTTGGTGTAATCAAAAACTATTTGTGGGGATTTTTTTTCATAAATACTGCACAGAAAATGAGTGGTCCCTGCAAGGAGACGGAGTTTTACCTGTCACTGAGTAGATCATTCCAAACAAAGTTTTCCAGTTCCCCCGAAAGATTTAAGGGCTGTTGGGAAAAAGGAAACGGGAAGAAAGGTGACAGTAAGAATTTTCCAGTTAAGTTTTCTACTAGGTCATCTTCCAGTGGGCACAGGCACTGAGGTCTCTGCAAAGGAAATCTCTGCTTGGAGCTGCTCACTGTGAAACTCTCCAGAGGTGCCTGGCACTTCCTAACTGCTCCCACTGGCTTCATGGTCATGTCATTGAAGGCACTTGAGACTTTTCAGACTATGTAGAAGGACATGCCTTGGCTCACAAACACACATATTCCAGTTGATTTTGGGGTAGTCATTTCCACAAAAGTTACATTCACACTTCCAAGCAGAAGCAAGAAGGTTGGGGGTAAGCCAGGATAATCTGTAAAAAAAAAACAGAGTGAAGGATTTCTCTCTTCTCTGAAGAGAGAGGGTAATGCAAGCAAGGTGAGGATCATCCCTGGTCCTCTTAACAAGCAGAAGAAGCTGGAATAAGATTCGAATGCACTGTGTGGTTGGGGCAGAGGAGGAGAGTAGCATTAGATGAGGTGTAGCAGTGTCCTTCACATTTCTGTGCACTCACAGTGAGCCTGCACTGCTCTTATCCATCACAAATCACACTTTGATCTATAAGAGTTTGGTTTGCTTTTCAATATTTAAGGAATGTTGCTCTAACATGTGAATTATGGTTATGTTTGTGAAGGAGCAGCAATCCAGATTGCTGCTGGGAATGGGCAAATCCTCTGGAACCAGTTTCAGTTGAAACTAATCCTAAGAAAAGCTTATCTAAAACTTCAGCATTAAACTCTGTACAGGAGTTAGAAAGAGCTGACGGCCAATTAAATATACTGGAAACTGAAAGGAAATGTGGGGGTGGAAGAAAAATGGGGATCTTTTGCTGTTCCCTCACTGTTGCCCCTGGAAAGTCATTCCATCCCGAATTTCTCCAATGCCATATCCTTTGTAAGGTTTCAAAACCAACATTTAAAATATATTTTTAAGGATAAGCATGTCTGAAAGTTAAAGCCCTTTAGGGGAGAATAAAAGAGGGACTTCAAAGTAGCAAAATGCTAAATCTGGCAACTTGTTTTTAATGGAAGCAAAAACCTGCACGATTTAATACTTTAAAGTGTAATAAGCAGAGAAATGTCACACGTAGAGTTCAATTTCTACCCATGGAATTGTGCCCCTGATTTAACAAATTCCAACTTAAATGCTTCCACCACAACTGAAAAATGTTTTACTGACCTCGAGCTCATTGTACAGCAGAGGTCCAAGAGTATTGCTAGGACTGGGATCAAAGAAGCCACGGTTTTCAAAGCAGCCAGCCCAAAGTGAGCTAAATCCAGCTGGCGAACATTTTGCATTTCAGCGAGTGTTGAACCCCTTCTTTTGTGGAGTTTTGTTTGGGATGGGTTTCGACATGTTGCATTGAAAGTTTATTTTAGCTTCAGAGGAGTCCCTTGTCTCTCACCCACTGAAGAATATTGCTGCACATGATGCTTAGAGTTGTCTTAGATTAGACTTCAGCCTCACAGGAGGACCAGGCTGAGCGCTGGCATTCAGCTACACTCACCCTCCTGGTGTTACAGCTTTCCTTTGGTCCTAAGCAAAAACTTTCCACATGTAGATTGCATGAAATCATGTAATCAGTGTGTTATTCCTAGTTAAATTACAAGCAATATCTAGTCTATCTGTATAGTTTTTAAAAATACATCTTTTTATTATTATTATCCTCTCACCAATTCAGCTTTCACATACTTGAGCACCTGGTTTTAATACTCTGGACATGAAACAAAATTCTGGATGCTGACACCAAACTGATGCATGTCCTAAGATATTGGTCAGGTTCTGTCTCATAAGGTAACACTGATGTAACACATATTATCACTATGTGCCAGGTTATTTTCAGCTCTTCACAGTGGGAAATTGCTGTCTAGGATAACAGAATGTCTGGAAGTTATTACATTTTGACCATTGAACCTATTGGTACTTAACAGGGATGTTAAGATTAATGTTCATGATGTGTTTTGGAGGTGAAGGAGGCACCAAAACTTGATTTCTGATATGGCTGCTGAGCCAGCAGGGCAGACTGGTGGGAGCAGACTGAGCTGCAGTCAGGCCTGAGGACTGATCAGCTCTGCCCAGCCTCGGGGTCTTCTTAGTGTGCAATGGCAGAAGAGTGCCAAGGACCCAAACCAAGAGCCAGGATACTGAGCTGGATGCTTCTCTCCTGGTTTAACTCGCATCAATGCCAGCTAAATGCAATGTTTGGGCCAAGAAGGACAGGCTGCAGTGACACAACCACGGCTCAGAGCACCTGCATGGGTACCTGAGGAGAACAGGCATTGTGACATGAGCTTGCATGGCAGTCCAGGGGTACTGAAACTCAAATCTGGATAATGAAAACCCTGTTATTGAACAGTGGGGTGTCACCAATCAATTCAGAGTAAAATCACTGGTGCCTTTGGACTTAGGACCCCAAAAGGATGACATTCAGAGCAGGAAGCAACCTAGAGCTAACAGGAGATGTTGAATACACTCACAGGTTTGAACTGCCTCTCCCTGCTTGCTGAAGGTCTGGGTGATCTCTTCTGTGTTAGGATCTAATTTATCTGCACAACTCCAGGTGAGCACTAACCTGAACATCTCTAAGAAAAAAGCCAGCACCCAGCCCATGTGTGCTTTATTGTATGAAATTTAGTTTTCTCGCTAAGCATATTAACTCAAATCATCATTTTCCTCTTGGCAGGATCTGTCAAGACACAGAATAGCCTGGCTGATACGAAACAAGAGATTATGCTCTATCTGTCCTATTGAACCTGTGCTGCAATAAAGCCTGTCAGGCAAGAGTTGTATGGCCAAAGGAGAGAAAAAGGTCTGGAGCCCAGGTCTTCCCTATCCCATGTGAGTGCCCTGCTGTAGGCTACTGCCCACATTCCTCAGTCATCCTCCCAGACATGTGTCAACCCACTAATGGCTTTGGTCAAACCATTCACTTGAGACATGAATTACTAGCTGCAGAATTCTTCAGACTGACGAAAGTAAAGACACCCAGACTGATTGACTGAAGCAAGGTGCTGCTAACACAGTACTAACAACTCAACACACTTGGAAAACAAACAGCAACATAAGCTTGGCTTTCACCAAACTTCCTTTGTCCAGATGCCCTGGAGTAATGAAAAAAAAGATCCACACACACAGAGCCTTTCACCTCAAGAAACAGCTTATTAAGGCTTTAAATGAGGAGAAAAGTCTCTCTTATTTGAGGAGAGGAATAGAGGAGGGATCAGGCAAATTCCCATCTGGCATTTACAGACATATCCACTTTTTGCTGCTCATAACAATTAGCATATCTGTGCCAATGACGATTTGCAAGTCTCTGTCTGTGCTGACTTTGGATGTGTCTCAGCTGCAGGGAGGGTGAGCTCCACAACATTTTGCCATTCTGAGTTGCCTAGTTATCCATATTACCCTCATCCAGAGACCAGGGCAGACAATCAGACATGTCTCTTTTTAGTGCATAATGAGGATGTGGTAAGTACAGCCTAAGACCCAGAAGGTGGGAAAGGATCCCACCATTCGGGTGTATCCATTCAATTTCTGGGTTTTGGTGGAAAGCTTGGCAAAAATTATGAAAATACAACATAGCAACACCACATACATGATGGATGTAGATTATGACACCTCTCAAGATGTTTCCCTCTCTCCTGCAGTGTCCCAGATAACTTAGCCAAGCAGATGTTCACCATTATTTTGAGCCATGGAAAAATGCAAGATTCACACTAAAAGAAAAAATATGGAACATGGAACACATCTGAACTATTCTCTGTTTGCTTTGTCTTGCAAGCAATGAGGAATTTGTTTTTTCTGAGTCAGAGCTGGAACTGGAACAGAGACACCTCACGTTCTGGAGGGATCTCACTATCAAGAAACTCCAGGCATTAGCAAAGATGAGGCTCGTGTCTTTCCCTCAAAGAAATGTCCTGCTTTTCTGTAGAAAAAAACCCACTTTTCTGTGAAACAGTCAGAGAAAGAAAGAAGAGATCTTTCTGATAAAATTCCTCTCATTCTCTTGTTCCAGCACATTATTTTGCCCTGTGGCTGAAGGAGAAAAGACAGACCCAGCTGCCCTGAAGGTGCAGTGGCTTCTGGCTCCATTGTCCTTCTGGTGATAAGGTTTGTTCCGTAATTATAACCACAGCTCCCTCTCAGCCACGAAGCTTTCAATTTCTATAACACTTCAAGACTCATTTCTATCTAGGATGAAATACATCCCTTGAAGTTATCTGGGAAAACTGTTGGTGATAAAAATCCGCTATTGTCTGTTGCTGGCACTGAAGAAAGGCTCTTGGAACACGGCATGTAGCCATTCCCTCCCACCTTTCCTTCACAGTGTTAGCACTGTCGTTGCCGACCCAAACAAATGCATTGTTCCCCGAAGCAGGGAGAATGAAGTTATTCTGCACTGATAGGGCTCCTCCCTGACTATTCACCGCTTGGACTCCATTACCAGAAAGATGGTCCCCATCTGACTTGGCTGCTCCTCTTGGAATAGCCCCAGATCTTCTCTATACTCCACGCAGTTTAATCTTTTTTCTTCTCTGTGCAGCAGATTTACCCATGGAGCACCAAAGAATCACCGAACATCCCAAGCTGGAAGGGACAAAAGGATCATTGAGTTCAACTCCCGGTCCTGCACAGGAAACCTCCAAAATCCCACTATGTGCCTGAAAGTATTGTTCAAACACTCCCTGAGCTCTCTCAGGCTGTGCCCACTGCCCTGGGGAGCCCGTTCCAGTGCCCAAACACCCTCTGGGTAAAGAACCTTTTCCTAATATCCAACCTAAACCTCCCCTGACACAGCTTCACACCATCCCTCGGGTCCTATCGCTGGTCATGCCTGTTTGCAAGATGGTTCAAAGGCAACACAGCTTCTGGAATTGCTGCCCTTTCCAGCTGCCATGGGAAAGGCAATGGTTGCTGCACTTCTCCTTCCACTCCTGGCCATGCCAAGCACTGGTGCTCAGCTTGCACTGCTCTTGTAGGATCAGCTACTCACTGACCTGGCTGCCCCTCAGCTTTCCCCTGGACCCGGGGAAGGCAGCTCTGGGGCAGTGTCAGTGTCTGGCTCCATCCCTCTGTGCCAGACCTGAGAACAGGACATTTTGTGCAGTCTCAGGAAATGGCAGTTCTGCCGAAGGTCAGGGTTTGCGAAACAGACACCTTTTTTTTCTTTTCCTTCTTTTCCCTTTACTGGGGAGTTTCTTTTACTCCCTTCTCCCTCCTCACCCCACACTTTCCCTGGGACTGTTCCAAGAACAACCCTTGTGCCATTCTCTCCCACCGAAGGCACAAAGAGCTTCTTTTACCGACCCGCTGGCTGTTCAGGATACAAAGAAGTTAAACTAACAATGTGGCGATGCAACAGCCCATTACAGGCAGGTCTGGATGAGTCACAGAAATAAAGAGTAGGAAGGGATTTAAGGGGCCACCTTCCCCTCTCCCCCAAGGCAGCCCATGTATTTTCTCCTGCTACATTTTCCAGTGACCTGCTATTTCTGTTCCTTTGGAGTACAGCAAGGTCTCGGTTTCTCCTCAGGAATGGTATTTATTGCCAGGATTTATCACTCCTCGGAACAAGTTTGTCCAGTCTTTATGCTTATTTAGAGAATACACCACATTTAACTGTGGAGTTCAACCCCAGAACAAAATACCATCTGAAAACAGCATTTTAAGAGCACAATTAATCTTGGAAAGAGGTTAATATTCCTCTCTGAAAGCATTTCTAAGACCTGGGTTGCCTAATGGCTAAATTCTGGGCAGATTCTGACAGAGTGAATGCTGCATGCATTATATAGTGACTGGCACCATTTTCAGGTACCTGCTGTAGTTTGCAGGGATTTAGAAAGGAAGCTTGAAAATTCAGAAAGAAAACTAGAATTACAGCATTCAACTGCTTAAAAAAATCCCAAAAAAACCCCAACCCAAACAACAACAAAGCAAATGCTATTTCCACACTTCTGTTTCCAGTCAGTTGTGGTTAGATGTGGCATCATCTCATCTTTATTGCCATCACCCATCAGAGATTTCTGTCCCTTCAGCCAGCAATATCTGAGACATCCACCTGGTTATCCTCATCTTGCACATAAGTTTGTGCAAGATAATGTGTCCACTCATCTCTGGACACAGCTCCAAGCCATGCACAGTATCTTCCACTATCTCTTGTGCCTTGTTTGTGACAGTTTTACCTATTTTACCCTAACTAGGAGGGTATTCTCATTGCTCTAGTGATGAGGAAAGGTTTTCAACCTCTTTTGGACTGAACACAAGAGGTTGGCACCATCTCTTTACATGTCTCAGAGCACAGACATCCTCCACAGCACTGTAACACTGCATTTGGTCCCACTGCCTAAACAGCCCCAGGAGTGTGGCAGCCCAGACGTGTGGTAGGACAGTCCCCCAGGGCGTGGTGCTGTGGTGGGACCAGGACCACGGTCCCCACTGCTGTGAGAGCTTGCAGTTTTGGGAGGAACCCCTTTTTGGGCACAGAGGCTGCAGAAGTGTCTGATGGTGATACTCTCGCTCTCCTCCGACACGTGCACAAAGCCCAGGGAGTTCTGCTTTTTATGGGAAGGTGAGGCACTTCCAAGAGTAATAAAACAACCTGAAAGAACACACAGCACACATAAAAATGCCAAATTCAGTTTGTCTTCTGCACCTCAAAATACAGAGGCCACTGGGGACCTACCTGAGTTTTTCTTTGCCGTGGCACAACGTGGTCTCACCTGGAGGCCAGCTGAGCGTGCTCTTGCTTACAGACAAACAGCATTCCTCAAAAGAGCCCATTAAATTAAAGCCTGCTACCGTGATCCAAGCAGGTTTGCAGTCTGCAGCTGCAAAGCATCTGCCTGTGGCTGTCCCTGGATTCCTCATCCCTGGCACAGAGCTTGAGGCTCCCCAGGACAAGGCAGACCCTGCCAGGCACCAGCTCAGCAAAAGGGCACCTGTATTATGTGCCAACAGCATTAACCAAATATCACCCCCATTATTCCCTGAGAGGTCAAAGCAATTTTCACATCAAGGTCTGCAAACAAAGGAAGCCCGTCATCTACAGGGTAAATATTAACAACCCTTGGAGTATTTGCAACCTAATTAAACGCTTTTATGGAATATTTCCTCTGCGTGTGTAAAATCTGGACGGTATTTCTGCTGGGTACAAATCTCTGGATGTATTGACTACTGTTTGATAAAATAAAATAAATAAAGAAAAAAAAAACAGCACAAAATAATGAGTTCTTTAATGTTTTTATTTTAAGGACATAATTTCACTGCTGAATAGAATAAACTGTCTGACTGAGCTTAGTCCAATCTCATCTACAGTTTCATAACACTAGATGGAGATCAGTGTTGGCTGATAGCACTAAAACTACTAGTAAGGGTTTGTTGATCTTTTAGGGATGGGACTTTAAAAAAAAGTTTGAATCTCTAATTCTTTCTTTTTTTTTTCCTTAACCAAAACCATTATTATGAAGTTCTCTTCAATTTGTCCTGGAACAGCTTCAGTCATGGCTCAATTCAAGTGGAAACTGAACTGAAAAATTCATTGGTTCCTCTCTCTGGGCTTTACTAAGTAATTTTGTAATAAAGCTGCATGGAAACAGAAGCTCCAAACTTCCACTTTGTGAAGGAGTTTGGAAATTCCAGACATGCTTCTGCCCAAATCAGAGCAAACCCTCAAATATTTTTTGCAGGATTTTACAGGAGTGAACAATTATCTCAAAAATTACCTTTTTATTTGACCAAAATATTTTTTTTTAGAAAATTTCAGTTAATTTCAATTTTTAAAAGCTACTTGTACACAAAGTAAAAAAACTAAAAATCAGAAAATGGTTCAAAATGAAAGGAGAGTGGGCTCAATTTCTAAATCTACAAATGGAAACTTTTAATTCTTTGGTAACATTTTTAATGACTTTTTTTTTCCAATAGGCAAGTAATCGACCACCCTTTATGAAATGTACTTATTTTGGCATCTTTTTCAACCTAATTATGTTCCTTCAAAATTTCTCCGACCAATCCTTTTATAATAAAAGGAACACTAATTACGTGCATGTGGAAAGCGTTTTCCACTAAAAATGCTTTTTATTGATGGCAAGGATATGTGTGAGCATCACAGGCTGAAAATAATTAACAGCACCACTGAAGACCTATTTCCATGAGGGACAGCATTAGATATGGCACTCGGCTCCCTTCAAAGAGAGAACTTCACAAAGTTAATGGGACTAACAGGACCCTTTTGCAGCACAAAACGAGGCAGCACGTGTGACCTGCTTTATTGAGTTGAACACAAGGGCACAGTCTCAGAAGATCTGACCTGTGCTCCTGCCTTGGCCATAAATGTGACAGGTGGCTTTTTGTACCTACAGGTGTTACAAAGAGGGACAGCATCAAATGAAGCTTAAACGCATGAAAAATAACAAAGATTTGAAATTCCTGAGTGTTCCTGAGAGGTTTGAGCACACCCACACAATGCAAGTAGCTCTCTAGACAGAACAGACTCCACTTCAGGATCCACGTACGAGGCACATTAACACCCTGAATAGTGCTGGGTTAGTTAAAGCTGCTTGCTGACTTGTTAATCAAAAGAGAGTATTATCCAGGAAATAATGGCTCCAAATAATGATCATGTTCTGAGCCTCAGTCAGTCCAGAGATTTTTATTTTCTTTTATTGTTTTTTTTTAAATAAGCTCCCGATTTTAACTTGCAATAAAAATATCTGTAAACTTCCAGTAGGTTTAGTCAGCTCAGACTGATACAACAAAAGCAGGGGAAGTGAAATCCTGGCATGATCTGTATAATGCTCTTTTTAGCATACATTTTCCATACACAGGCTTATATAACAGAGCAGCTAATCAATGGAAACATTGTGCTGACATCTGTGTGTAAAATCAAGACCTTGATGTTGACACCTTTCAAATATTTATAGTAGTTACTGTACCAGCACCTTCATGATCTTTCAGCCAAGTTACACACACGTGCCCACGTTTTCAAAGAGTCTCTCAAGCCGTGTATTTTTTGCTGTGGGCTGCAGTGCATATCAAATTTGTAATAAAAATATATTTGTGCAACTTTCCACCCCAAACTCAGGATCACTCTGCATGAATAACACCAATGTGCACAGTGTTTGATTGCCAGCATCAAAAGCTCAGGTCCTAATTCCACAAAGTATTTCAGATTAAAATGACAGGACTTTTAAGGACTCGTGGGGTTTTAATGCAATTTAACTGGGTGTTTTCCCTCCTCCCCACCATGTTAGAGCAAATGCAGGCTGAGTCTAGAACACAGGGCAACATCTCCAAGCTATCCCTGCTCCAGGACATCTCTCCACAGTGATAAGAGGACTTGTCCCAACCATTTCCCAGTGTCATAGCAGCACAGCTGTACAAGGGACAGTCCGTGCTAATTCTACGTGGATTCATGTAAACCTTCTCCCACCCTGGAGCTTCTCAGCGTTCAGTATTACAGCAGGGACACCCCGTGATTTGGGAACCAGCAAATGCTATATACAACCCTAAGAGAAGGCACTGGATGGGGTCCACCTCACTTGCACATGAGGTGCTGGGTGAGCAGCTCCAGAGGTGGGGTGGGAGGAGAGGAGGGGAGAAGAATGACAGACCCTCTAGGGCATCTCCCTCGCCCTCCACGCTACACAACAAACCTGAGCAACACTTTCACACTGAAGATGGAGCCTGCAGGGAGACAAGGCTGGAAGCCCACAAAGCCCGGACTGCAGGCAGCCAGCTCTGGTTTGTTTTTGCATCCCAGATTGGTCACAGCCTTCTGTCATCAGCTGGGACAAGTAATTCTCGCTGCCTCAGTTCTCACCCATACAACACAAAGTTAGCACTCATCTCTGAACAGCTTGTCTTACCTTTTAATTTGAAAATCCAGCTTAGCAGCTGCACATTTTGGTGTCTTGCTGCTGTGCTTGTGGTACAAGCCATACGTTCCTCCAGAGATGAGAAGCCTCTGTTGATCTCAGACTGGAACATGGAAAAAGAGATATTACAGTCCCCTTGAGAAGATCTCATTTGTCATTTAGAAGTTTGCTTCAGATTATTTAATATTTTTTTCCAGCAGAGGGAAAAGTGAATAAGGATCCAGTTTTCAGCGTTCTTTGTTTGCTTGAAATTGCGAAGTCTAGAAACATCCCAGGCAGACACATGGAAAACTGCTTGTGTGACACTGGTCTAACACTTTTCAAAACACTATAAATATTTAAATAAAATAGGCACTTGTAAAGTTCAGACACTTACATGGATGTTTTTCCTCTGAGCTATAGTTACTCCCTATTCGTATGTAGAAATTGGATGAGTATCATATTCACTGCGCAGGCAATTTCTCTGGTTAGATCTCACAGCCAAAATAACAGTCTTATTTAGGAGCTGCATTGGTGTTTTAACAGACTAATAAAAGGCAGCCCTGAGTCCCATCTCTAAATATTGGCACCCAAGCTGTTTGGTTGGAAGCAGTTGCCTTGTATACGTGTATACTTACAAAGATTTTCTGTTTCTGCTGCTGACAGAAAGAAAATACTGTTCTTCTAGTGAATAAACAGGTCACTGTGGATTTCTCTCTTCCATTGCCTCAGCCACTACAGAAGTCCTTAGGTCAAGAATTAAGTCATGTTCCTTGGGTGTGGGGGTTGCTCTTGATCAGTAAAGAGGTGACAAATGAAATGCAGCACCTTTGCCCCGTGTTGAAGTTAATCCATAAATGCATGAAGAAGTGGGGTACACGTGTAACTTTTGTATTCAGATAAGCTCTCTTGAGATTTATTTGGTCTCTGCATTAAAACATTAGAGTTCATTGCAATGATGAGAGACACGCAGTTCCCCCCCCCCAGAAGGGAAGGAACCTAGACCTAAGCTGGATTTGACCACCACATAGGAGTCACCCTCTCGACTTGAAAGTGTTGGGTCCATGCAGAGGCAGTAAGTTTGCAGTTCCTTTTTCATTTGTGGGCTTGAGAGCAGAACATCCTTGCATCAGTGTGTCCATATGACACAGACACTTGCTCTCCTGGCCCACAAGTGGGTCCAGTGATGTCTTTGCTCATTGCAGGTCTTCCAGCAGGCACTGGCTGAAGTCACTTCCCAAGAATGGCAGGAGGTGGAGAAATCGGTCATTTCACATGGGAAATTTTCAGAAAGGTTAATTGCCATTCTGTAAAAATATGTCTGGCTTTAACTTGGCCATGCCTCTGTCCACAAGAGTGGAAGTGTGATTGGTCTCAGTACTTTTCTGTGTGAAAGGACATAGAGACTGAAATTACTTCATGTCTTGACCTTTATTTTCAGTCTTCTTCTGATAACCTAAGAACTTGCTTCATAAATCTCTCATTACAAATTATTTTCTTTGGCTGTGAAAAACATTTCACTGCAATAAAACCTTTCCTATTTTTTTCCCTCGACCTCCCTCCCATCTCATAATATCTCTACTAAAACATGGATAGTACAGACACAGCATTCCAGCATCTGTCTAATTAAAGCATTTAATGGAGGTAAAGTCACATCCCCCACTCAGTTTTGGTGCTCCTATTTGCCAAAAAGAATCACATCTCTTATGGCACTGTACAGAAGTGCTTTCACCTTGACATGGCCTTAGTAGGGACCAGATTTTACACATGCCACTATGTCCCTATGTGCAATATCACAGAGCCACCATACCCTGAGAAATTATTAGAAGCAGCATGTTTAATCACTTCTAGCTGCAGTTAAATCATCAGTGATGTCCCAGTGACAGTGTGAGTAAATGCTTGTCAGTGTTGCCATTATATTTGTCTGTGGTTTGGAATGTTTTGGATTACATTAAGGAGAAAAATGCAGCTTGTTGTTTTTTTTGGTTTTTTTTGCCAGACAGGATGTAAATGGCTTTGCAATTTTCAATAATGTTCTAACCCGAATTGTGTGTAAGAACCAGTGTAATGTTCCCACACATGGGGTTAGCTCACTGCGATGAGGACAGTTTTATGGCCTTCTTTATTTCTTTGAAATGCAATGTGAAAATGTGAGGATTTTATTTCTGTTATTTAAATGCTGCTTAATCAGCAGTCTGACTCCTGTTTCTGTGGCCTTCTCCTGGGAATCACAGAGGACTCCAGCAGGCAGGTGCCCAGCTCTTCAGGAAAACATTACCATGAAAGATATTTAACAATGGCCCATTTTCTTCCAACTGTTTGCCAGCCACTCGAATAAAATATTTGATTATACCACAAGCTGTCAAAACATCATTTAAGCAAATTTCTTGGAGGGAAGAAGAGTGGAAAGATGCAAGTCAGAAAACATCAAAACTTTTGTGGGAAAAGAATGTGACAAAAGTATTTTTTCCGTATTTCTTCAACAATGAACAGTGACTGATGCCTTTTTATCCAGTGCTACAAGACTAAGATGAAACAAAAATGTCTTTGAAGACTAAAAAGTGAATGTGAATAGATACAAAGATGCTACTTTCTTCTTCATGTCCTTAACACATGCTGTGTCTTAGCTTACTACTTTTCTACATATGCAGGTACAGAAACACGATTATTGTACAAAATGTAATACCAAATCTTGGGCACATGTTATCAATACCACACAAAAATTCAGAGCATAGATGTACACACAAGTCTTGATGGTTGGAGAGCTGGGAAAATGTGCCTTGCAGAGAAATGTCAGGCACTCACTCTTCTGAACTCCTCAGAAAGATCAAGGGGAGATGTGATTTTAGTGTCAAAAAGACTACACTTTTTCTTTAAAGACAGTATATATCAGATATCAAAAGGCTTTTTAACATAGCACAGAATGACTGAAAGTTAAAGACAAAGACATCCCAACCAGAAATATGTCACAATTATCTAACGGAGTGGGTGAGTCTGAGGAAATGAATTGCCAAAGGAAATGGTGGGTTCCCAACTCCTGAAAAATCCCCCCGATGTTGCAATCCTCATGGAAACAAGGCAGATGGATGTGGTAGAAGTTACTCAGTCAAATATTATGCCTCTGCCATGACAAAGGGCAGAGGAGAAACAAATCTGGCTCCTTTTTCCCTTAAAATACATAATTGCAAGGCTGATCAAACTCTGCACTACACCCTCCTTCCCCAAAATACCCTGGGAAATTGGCAATGCCAATTACCAAACTCTGTGCTGCTGTTTATTATTATTCAATTTTTATTATGATAGTGTCTGAAGTGCAGGACACACCATGATAACCTTAACACAACCAAACTGCCTCTCTCTACGGGCCCCTGTGTTCACATCCAGGAGAAAAACCCTCTTCAACTCTGTTACTTTTCACTGGACCTCATGGGATGCCACAGAGGATCCGAGTGTCCCACGGGCAAATTCCAAGCTGAAATAAGTGTTTAGGAAAGCAGGCAAATATAACGAGTGATATAACCACCA
This sequence comes from Daphoenositta chrysoptera, assembly GCA_013397915.1. NCBI lineage: Eukaryota > Metazoa > Chordata > Aves > Passeriformes > Daphoenositta > Daphoenositta chrysoptera. Next base: position 1,085,809 of record VZRO01003297.1, on the reverse strand, counting down.
CACACATTTACAGCTAATGGCAGAATTTGCATCCCACCCTCCTTTTACCCTAAGGACTATTTGCTGCATTTAATGTGAATCTGTCTCCCTGTAACGTGTAGAATAGGGGAATTCCAAAGCCTCAACAACTGTGATTGTCTTTAGCATCCTCTCCTTAAAAATATCAGTTGTGACCAAACGTGCAGCCAGCAAAAGCCTCATCCTCTGCTGGATGCTGCAGCTACTGAAGGCAGCTGAAGGTTTTCAGGGAAGAGAGCTAAAGGACTTCTAGAAACCCCATTCTTCATATCTGCCACAAAACAAGCCCTAATCAGAGCACACCCTCCAATAACTCATCTAAGGTAGCGAGTTTAGGATTACAGGAGACAGCCTGTTAGACTGAACTGGTTAACATTTGCCAGAGCTTGGCTGGGGGGGTGCTCTTACACTGTTACTGCAGGCCTTCTTCTCTGGTTTTCATTTACAGCCTTTTCCCTCTTTCAAACTTGTTACACTTTATTGCTTCTATTTCAGGATTTTAGCAATTTGGATATTCTGAGGCGTATTTTTAGCATATTATTTGACTTCATGAATAGATATGTGTTTCTAACTATGTTTAATAGGAGTGAAAGGCTGCGATTTTTTATTCTGTTATGATAGTACAACCTGCAAAAGTCTCGCTTTCTAAGGAATGTATTGTAGCTAGAATGGTTTTAATACACAGTGAAGTAGAGGTAAAACTACATATGGGTTATTAAAACACCAAACAAAAACAAACAAACAAACAAACAAAAACCACCACCAAAAAACCCAAACAAAAAACACCAAGTCATCTTTCTCAGAGGTAAAGCAATATATATCATTTCATCTTGTCTCCAATATTGATTTTTTTAAAGGAAATTTCCTTGCCTGCTGCAAAGTATGGAGTTTCTGTCATCTTTTTCTTTTACATTACCTTTCAGTTATTCACAATGGCCCTATCTCTGTTGCTTTTGCTGCTATTGCTCCAGGATGCACAAGGTTTTTCTGCTGAATTTATGGGTTTGTGGTGATCATCAGCACCAGTGATCACAAACAGCCTCATGCTGGCGGTACCAAGGTTCTGGAAGCAGCATTGCTGGTGCTCCCAGCAGGGAAATGTTTCAGAGCAGAAGCCTCTGGGCAAAACTGAGAGCAGAGATTTCCAACAAGGTGGTTGTGATGGCTCCTTCTAGTTGTAGCTTCAACAAAGCTCAGTAAGTCATGACAAATTACAAACATTGATCTGAGGGAAAAATGCAGGGATTTTTGCACAGCCAACTCTGTTTCCAATCACCTTAAGTACCTCCTTTGTTTGGTTGTGTTTGAAAAGAAAGGTGCTTAAACCCACTGCACAAGTTCTCATACTTGAGGTCACTTCATGAAAAAGTCCTGAGTGTGAAAGCACAGTCTGACAGAGGAAGAAAGCTACTTATATTTATGTGCAGGGAAGAACAGGGGAAAAAAGGATGTTTGTGTTTTGTTGAGAACAGTTTGCTCTGAGTCCATCCCACTCTGTGGTTATGCTCTGAGCTGCCCACACTCTTTACATACCCAACACAGAGACAGACACTTCCAATAGAGGATTTCCCCACAAAAAATGTCTAAATCACACCTGGGGGCATCTTTGTCTGCACTGAGCACAGAGGATGCTCTGCTAGGTCAGGTGGGATAAATCAGAGCTAAAATATGTGAAGAGTGACCCAGGTCACCCGGGTAGTGCAGTGATGCTCCACATCACACCCAGGGCAGAGCTCTGGAGAGTCACCAGCTTCTCTGAGCATTGTGCTTTGAATTCCAGCCCTCTGTGAGCCCTTATAGACTGGTTTATAAAATGGAAAGGGTTGTGTCCCACCCACCACACCAAATGAACTCCCAGAAAGCAATTACCTTTGGAAAACTGATAGATTTCTGTAGGTTTCTCAGGATGGGACCTACTAAAGATGACATCTGAGAACTGAAAACAAGATGAGAGGGCACCTGTGAAACCCCATTAGCAGCTCCCTTATGAGCTCCTGTTTTGCTGGCCTGAACCCCTGGCAGGGAGATTTTCTAGTGATATGAATCACAATGACACGACAAACGAATTAAATCAGCAAAGTCCCGTTTCGTTTACAAGGCTCAGCTTTCATTATTTCCCATTGCAAAGGAAGTACAAGACTAAAACATCTGGTCCTGTCGATGGGCTTTCAGCCAAAGCTTCAACGTCTGCCACTGAGCTGAAACAACAGCAGCCTAATCTCAGTATTGTCTTTAGCTTTCTCAAAAACTTTTCCTCCCCAACAAGAAAGCAGAATGAAATCTTCCCTCGGTGTTTTATTTCAAGCACAGCACGTTAAGCTGCAACCACTCACCAACAGCAGATACTTTCCTTCCACAATCCTCCCACTTCCTAAAGGCAATAGAGGTTCAGGGAGTTCATCAGGGATAAGCAATTGATTTTTCTCAAAAGATATTTTTTACCAAGGTCAGTTTTGCAGGAAATGGTACCATGTTTCTGAACCGCTGGGAAATGATCCCAGGGAACGTGGGAGAACAGTGAGAAGTACAGAGGTCCCAGTAGAAATGAAGGAATTTTATGTCTGAGATCCTGAAAAGATTCAGGGCAAATATATTTCAGACCAGATTCTAACACCCGTGTTTCTACAAAGGGCCTGAATGTAGATAGCCTTATAAATACATTAAATTTTACACTTCTAAAATGTCTCCCATGTCACTGGTGTGAATCGTAACTGATTTTAGTACATCAAAGGCCAAAAGTCTGTTATAAAGTGAAGAGTTGAACAAGTACCGTGATTTGCTAAACAAGATATACTTAGACCATTTTGTTAGCAAAACATAAAAAAATAAAATGCTCTAAAGTCTCATAGGTTCAATCTAAGCAACTCCTGGCTGTTTCATGAGAGGAAAAATATTCTTGCAATAAGCAGATTACCTGTGTGCAGTAAGACATCAAAAACCCCCTAATTCTATAAATATATCAGCAAGAAGAGTTGAGAAGAATCTCCATCCTTCATTGGATGGGGGGGAATCACAGTGACACAGGATGAGGAAAAGGCTGAGGTATTAAAACCTTCTTTGACTCAGTCTTTAATAGTAAGACCAGTTGTTCTCTGGGTTCTCTGGGTACTGGAAAACAGGATCAGGGAGCAGAGTTAGGCCCCCCTAATCCAAGGGGAAATGGTCACAGACCTGCTGCATCACTCAGACACACACAGAGGTCAGTGGGGCTGGATGGGATCCAGCCAAGAAGACTGACGGAGTTCATGGATGGGCTCACTGAGCCCCTCTCCATCATTTCCCAGCACTCCTGGCTCACTGGGGAGCTCCCAGGGGACTGCAGGTTTGCAAATGTGCCACCCATCTGCCAGAAGGGCCAGAAGGGGGATCTGGGGAGCTGCAGACCTGTCAGTGTGCCCTCGGTGCCAGGAAAGGTCACGGAGAGATCCTCTGGACTGTGGTCCCACAGCACGTCCAGGACAACCAGGGCATCAGGCCCAGCCAGCACAGTTAGTGACAGGTAAGTCCCTCCTGAATAATCTGATACCTCCTGGTTTATTTCTTCCTACTTTGAAATAAATGTGGGTTTAGATGATATAATGTCTAAAATAGTGTTTGCTGGTTGAGAAAGATGGATACAACTATTGTTCTGCAAAGAAGACAAGAAAAAGTGAACTGATGTGCTTGGGTCCCCAGCTCTGCCTGTGGCTTTGCCAGCAGGATCTATGGTGACTGCCCAGGATTTCTAGGAAAAATCACATTGGAGCTTTCTTGGATATTTGAGTATTAAATCTCTGTGATTGATCTTGCAGAGAGGACAAGGTGATGGAAAGCAACCTGAACCAACTACTCATAAAAAACAGACAGCTCCCCAAGAATTACACTAATACCCAGGAAAGTGCTGTTTAAGCTCCAGTAGCAAGCACTGAAGAGAATTTGCTTTGTGTCTGAAAAGACAACTGACATCACAGCTTCCTTTGAACAGCCACTACTGCTCCAGATGCTGGGAAGTATTTCTTAAGTCAAACATGCCTCAGCAGATGTGGTGTCTCACCCTTTGGGTACTCACAGGCAACACATTTGGGGTGAGCTTTCAGCAGACACTTCACATTTTGTCCCCCTTTTCCTCTTCCCCCTCAGCAGAAAAACGAGGCTGAGCAGCTCCACAGACTGAATTTAGCTCATCCTAAAGTGAGAAAATTCCAGACAACTCACTCCAATTTTATGTCCTTCCTTCCTCCATTCCTTCCTTCCTATTTTTTATTGCTCAGAGAATATGAAATACACAAAATAGATGAAAAATGCATTAGTAGCCTCTTTGTTTTTCTTTGGATGACAATACCTAATAAGTTAAGCTTAGCTTATAGCAAAGCAGTCCCAGATGGCCAGGTCTGTTCTAAATAAGCTGCTTTTATGAGACCAGGATGTCTAAAAGAAACACACTTCATAAAAGGAGAAAATGTGCAAGACAGAAAAAGTCCAGTAAAAGAAAATCTCTCTTACAAAACTACTACTGTTCAGACTCTGTATAAACATGATTATCAAAGACATACTTGGGTTTTGTGGGAATTTTTTTCCTTCTTTTTTTTTCCAAGTCTAGAAAGGAAATATTTTAGCCAGATATTTATATATATTTCCATTCTCCCAAAAAAGAAAAACCTGAAAGGTTCCTTCACTGGATGTGAAAGCTTACCTGATAAAAAGACATCTGAAATCCTTAGCAGTGAGATATGCACTTACTGCTATTAGTATATTAACTGCTAAAATTTCATCATTTTTCTAGAGAGAATAGTCTCAAGGGTGTGCTCTTTTACCTCCTGCTTACAAGGAGGAACACATCTCCTTTAATCCATGCAGACCTCCAACCCAGATCATACTGTGGCTTTGTAACATGGAGATTTACTCTGGTTTTCCTTGCCTTTTACTTTCATAGAGATCCCAGGCTATCCTGGAACCATCCTTTAAGAAACAAATCAGCAAACAGGTAAAGGTTTGAAGGTTTGTCATCACCAGGGGATAGCGTAACCAATGAACCATTCTCCATCAGTCAAGTGTTGCCACTCTCCAAGAATCAAGCAAAATCCAGTAATTTGTTCCAAATCTTATGTAAAGTAACACATTCCATGAGCAACACTACTACAGGTATCTGCTTTCCCATTATTTTGTGCCTTGGAGTTGGATTTTCAAAAGTGAAATAGGATTCACAGTCTTGCTGACACTTCGTGGTGAGGTTTTTTTCAAAATGTGTAAACCCTGTTGTGTAAGATGTCAAAGAACACGTTCACATTGCAGCCTGTCCCTCTGTCACATCCCATCCTGGGACAGATATTTTTATGACACAGAGAGCTCTGTTTCTACTCCTTTTGGTTCCAGACAAATGACCTTGAAAAGACTTAAATGCCCACATTCTCAGACAGTCCTGGATGATCCCTAAACCTTTGTTTCTTCAATAAACCAAAAAAA
>VZRO01003297.1:909609-1080334 GCA_013397915.1 Daphoenositta chrysoptera | reverse complement strand
AAAAAAAAAAAAAAGCAAAATGGCAGCATGTTATTATTCATACACAGAATAACCAGAGATTGCACTAATTCCTTTTCTTTTGATCAATTGAGCAGGAATATTATTTGTAGGGAGCATAGAAAGGTTCAGGTTTCTTAAATGTATGTCTCACCAGTTGCTCAAACAGGCAATTGCAGACTAAAAAAATTCCATTCTGAATGGAACTCTTCTGTTTAGGCTGGAGGTACTTTGTTTTAGCAGGGGTGCAGCAGGCACAGTGGTTGGTTTCTTTTCCATGAGAAAAATTATTATGTTTTCATTTCAGGTCAGACTGGGACAATTTTCCTTTTTAATTTCCACTTCAGGCAGCAAATTGAAAAATCAATACTTTGCATAGGTTTAATTGTGCTGTCTGTGTTCTTTTAACCAACACTCCAGAACGCAGCACAGAAACTGGGGTATAAAAATAGAAAACAGAGAGTGGAAAATCTGCTACCCAATAACTTATGTTGCAAATCTACAGCCCTCTGACTTATTCATAGAATCACAGGATGGTTTGGCTTGGAAGGGACTTAAAGATCATCCAGTTTCAAGCCTTCTGCCATCGGCAGGGATGCCACCCACCAGACCAGATCACTCAAAGCCTCATCCAAGCTGGCCTTGAACACTTCCAGGGCTGGAGCATCCACAGCTTCTGTTCCAGGGCCTCACAGTAAAGAATTTCTTCCTAATATCTAATCTACATCTATACTCTTTCAGTTTAAAGCCATTCCCCCTTGTCCATGTCAAAAGGCCCTTTCTGGCTCTCTTGTAGCCCCTTCAGCTACTGAAACAACATGTTTGGAGGCATCATCTCACTTTTAATTTCAGTGGGTGCTGAATACAACCATCAGGTGAGGGTACAAAGTGCAGGTGCTACTGGAACAGCATAAATGCAATGGAGAACTGCTGAGCAAATAGATTTAAACACTGGGAGATGACAAATGTTAAAGGCACAAATTACCCAGTCCATTTCTTCACCATGTTATGATGAGAGTAATCACTGATTAAATGCTGGGTCATCAATTGCCAAGCAATGTTTAGCTTTGTATCATCCCAAAGTTTCCCTTATCATGGCAGTGTTTGGATGTTCTCAGTTGGCAGCAGAAACAAGACAGTTGCATTAAGTTAAACCTCAGGATTAAATCTGCTCTCCAGGGCAAAGGCAGAGTGATTAGTACTCCTGTTTATAAACAGAGTTGCTCTAATCTTTTACTTATAAATTTCCTCCTCCATCTGTTATCCATCAGGGAAGTGAAGCTTTAAGAAATTGTGCAGATGGCTTTGAGGCACTGTAGTTCTTTTGCAAAGCAATGCCTTGGCCTGCTGGATGTGTATCTTGGAAATGGAACTTTATTTGCCAAAACTGCACCTTTTCTAACCCAAGATCCTGCACTGAAGCCCTGTGCAAGGCATTTTTCACTGCCCCTTCTCCATTGAAAATGGGCTCCATTGTGTTGAAAGATGCAATGTGCAGTACCTGGGCCAAAGGATTAAACTTTCATCATCTGGGTTTGATACTTAGATTCATGAGAGGAAATGAGTGTTAAGCATCCACTGCATGCCAGGATATATTGAAAGATCCCTTTAGCAATACATGCCAGTATTTTAAAAATAGGGCACATTGGGGGTTTTTATGTGCTAGAGAACATTATATCTTCTTAAAGCAAAGTTTTCGTGCCATGCTCGGTTTTTTAGTGAAATGAGGCAATGCTCCACGATTTTTAAAGTTATAGCAGTAGAAAAGAGAAAGCAGGAAAGCAACCAAGGGAAGAAAGACAAAGGAGGTGATAACAAGCAACTCAACAGGAATGCAGGTCTGAGTAGCTTTGGGCTGCCCACACATGCACATATAACACAGATATCAATCACATGATTGACAGAACCACAAATAGCACTGGGGAAATTATTCCCCAGAGAGTCCTGGGGAAAAAAACCAGCCTGACCCAAGTCAATGGTCTTCTGACACTGACTTTTGTAAACCTCAGGTTTAACATCACAGTTTACAAATAATTAGGATTAAGGGCTGTTACAGTAAATTACAGATTTGGAAAAAACTTTCATTCTTAGCCAGGTAGTTTCCATGATTGCAGATCTCTTCCTGATGTGTTTCTGTACATAAATATCACCTGGTGGGCAAAGTACTAAAAAATCCAATAAGGTGTCATGGGAAGTCTGTGCCCTTTGATAAAAAACTTCATGATCTCACAAGCCTATAACTTTCTTATTCACACTGTACCAGAGCAGAGCTCATAGGATTAAAATGACAGGTGTTGTGATGCCTCAGAATATCACAAGAAATTCACATGAATTCAAATGAATTCACCATAAAATTCATAAGCACCTCAAGGAACAGGGTCTGATCATCTACTGCAATAAACAGATATTAATCCAGCACTTTTTTAAGGTCACCTTTGAACATACTCTTCAAAAACCTGGGGTTGGCCTGTGCACAGCATCCTGCCAGAACCATCACAAAAGATTTCCAGGGCATGTTCCTTGAGGTAAGTTACTGCTTACAATCTCTCGTGGATTGACATGGCATGGCACATGCATGTGTGGTCAGACCCTTCTTCATTTAATCTAAACCATTCAGTTGAAATCCAGGCTCAATTACATGTAGCTTCTGCACAATTTTGCATTTTCCTTGTTGCATATAATGCCATTAAAGGAAAATTCTCTCTTGTTACCCATCTGTACTTAGAAGCCTAACATGGGCAGTTGAATGTCATTTGTGGAGAACATGCATTTACTCAGAGAAGATTTATATGTAGATTTTGCTTTAAGAACTCTGCTCGTTGAAGAAAAGAAAATACATTTTTGAGATTAAGACATAGAATCAAGGACAGGAAATCCAGGTGAAGTTTTTTAGTTCTGTCCAAAGTTTTCTATGTCACTCTAGACAAATCACTTCACGCCTCTCTTTCAACTCTGAATCTCTAGGATGAAGACTAAAGTGGTTCCTCACTTTTCTTGAGTGTGCAAATGCATATAAAAATGTATTAGAGCTTTTGGTTTTGGATAAAGAAAACATTAATTTTTTTATTTGTGGGAGCCCCTGTAAAATGAAGCTGTCTTGGCCAGGCTGCTAAGTGTCTCTGCCATGCAAATATAAATTACACACTTGATGCATTAGTACTCCAATTTTTCATAAAGTAAGACTCATTTCACCAGCTAAAAGCTGGAGGTCTAATCTAAGCTGGCCTTCCAAACTCTGGCCATCACAGACAAGCATCTCCAGAGGATGACTCTCCCACTGACAGCAGACACCTGGCTCTCCATTCCACTGCCAAAACATCGGCATTTGTGTCACTGAGAGGCTCCTGCAGGGCCCAGCCGGTCCCCAGGACATCCCCTGCCACCTCCACAGGTCCTGCGTGGTCTCAGCTCTCCACTGCACCGCCAAAGTCCTTCACTGAAGCAGCCAAATAACTGCACTAGGGGAGAGTTCAGCTGCTGTACCTAATTTAGGGGGGCAGTGTAGGTGTCTGTGTGAGAATCAAGAGCCCAGTTGCCTTTGCAGGCCGGGCAGAGGTGCCACCAGCACAGCCAAAGGAGCAGGCAAGTGATTCAGCTGCCCTGGAGCAGAATACTGGATCTGCCAGCTGAAAAGCTCTGGAGACTCCTCCAGCCACACAGACCTTAGATCATCTAATGCTTTGGATTCAGAAGAGGTTTTGCCCCGTTTAGAACAGCACAGAATTTACTTAAGAAATTAATTTAATTTATTTATTTAAGAAATTACAAGCAGTTATTGGCAAGCCAACTCCTCTATTAAACAATGCTCCAAAATACAGAAATGACACAGTCCCTAATGTGTAAAACTTTCAGCAGAAAGAATGTACAGAGCAAGCAGATACTTACCAATTCCAGAAGAATGCCAGCAACACCGCTATTTGTTTTAAGAGAAAGGAAGCCCTGAGTGCTAATTCCTCATAAGAGAAACATCTGTCTCACTGGTATTCAGAAATTAAATTCACATCCCTCCTTAAAACTTGCACTTATTTGGTAACATGGCAATCTTAATGGAAAATAGGATTTATATGTCTGGCAATTCAGCTACAAAGTTAATGACAGCAAATGGGGGATAGAAAGCAGGGTGGGAAGGTTGAAACTGAAGAAGCAGCATCTGACAAGTTTTAAGAAGCACAGTATAAAAGGTGGCTGCAAAACCATCTGCCAAAGTGTCAAGGTGATGGATTTTTAAACATAAATAGGTTTTTTTACCACTATAGACTATAATACATGTGAGAGCAACACAGCAGGCACAAAAAAAAGAGACCACTGAACCACACGGGGCTCCCTGTCACCAACATTCCCCTTTTGGCTCATTTACTTTTGTGCACAAGAGCTGAAGGCACCACCAGGGGATTGTCTGAGAGCACCCATCTTGCAGAGGCCATGCTGGATGCAACCCATTTTCACTGGATAATTTCAGGATGCTCTGATGGAAAAGGACACCCTGAAGTATGACAGAATAATAGAATGGTTTGGTTTGGAAGGGACCTTAAAGATCTTCTTGGTCGAACCTCCCTGCCATGGGCAGGGACACCTTCCGCCATCCCAGGGTGCTCCAAGCCCTGTCCAACCTGGCCTTGGACACTTCCAGGGATGGGGCAGCCACAGCTTCTCTGGGCACCCTGTGCCAGGGCCTCACCACCCTCACAGGAAAGAATTTCTTGCTAATATCCAGTCTAAACCTACTCTGACAGAAAGCAGCTCAGACAGAAAGTTGCAGAGCAAACGTGACATCCACAGCCCCATGAATGAAATCCCTCCCTGGATGCACATTTCTCCCACATCTACTTCAGGTCATATTTAGCATGAAAATCAGTTTTTCTGAGGTCTTTGTTAAAGATGGATGAATGGCCAAAACCTCCAGAGCAGGATTTGGTGCTCCCACCCTCATGATGACCTTGAATTTCTTCACTCTCTCGCTTTCAGAGTAATGTGTTTTTGTGTTCCAGTTCAAAAAGGGTATTTAACTACACCTCATTTCAGCAAGTGAACAAGGGTCTCAAGTTACAGGTAGAGGTACTTTTACAGGTAAATTACAGCAAAAGGTAATTGTAAAGTGTTTCAGAAAACAATAAGAAAGCTTTCTATTTTGAAGTAATGCACTAACCTGACTTCAGCCTTTCATCATGTGGGGAAGAGCAGAACAAATTCTCATTCTTGTATCACTTCCTTTGTGAGGAAAAACACAACCTCCTCTTTGATATCTATTCAGGGAAAGAATTCACTAGAGGTACCAGAGGTAGAGCAAGAAATATCTTCAAGAAAAATTTTTAGTAGTTACACAGATACAACTTGATCTTGGAGTGTGAACACACAAGTGGTGCTTCAGCAGTGATTTGTTGCATTATTGGCATCTGGCAAGATTAGAAATGGAAAGGCAGAAAAACGTAGAAAAATCAAAATACTACGGTCAGTTCTGATAACCCAGGTTACTCACACTTCCCTCCTTCACCAGCCCGAACCCCGTGAGACTTTTGTGACACCAGCTGCTTGCAGCCACTCTATTGCTGCTGACTTGTCTTCCTTGGCCATGTGGCAACAGCATAAGACACCTGAGGAAAGACACCAAAGCACAATTAGGAAGCAGAACAGCAAGGCTGCGAGCTGCCAGTCCTCCAGCCTGCTGTGATGATATTTCTAGGACACACCTAAGCTACTCCAGACCTCCCCACATGCATCTCTGTGTGCCGTGATCAAAGCAGCCCCTGCTGCTGAGCTGTCATGCTCCAAATTCACAGTTCCTTTCAGCTTCCCCATGGCTGCTAAGAAGACTGCTGAGAGTTCAGCAGCGGGGCTGTGGGACTGTCCTGGGCTGGGGATGTGGGGAGCCAAATGGTGCCAGCACCAGCACAGCAGCTCTGCCAGCAAGTGCCCAAAAACTTAAAAACCTGCACTCAGTCAAGCAACTCAAGACAAGTCCATAACCACTACAGGAGCTGGTTATTCAAAGATCAGCCTTGGCTGAAGCAAGACATGCCCTGCCCACCCCATTCCTGTGGCTTTCTAATAACTCTGTCATTTTAGTTAACTGCGGCTACTTCTCACAGCCAAAACAATACCATGTTCAAAGAGGCTCGTCTTGACTATCAGAGTGTTAACTTTTCCCCTTCTCGTAGGTAAGCTGAAGCAGAAAAACAGATTGTGGCTTCTGCATCCCCTGGTCCCCCCACACAATGGGAATGTCATTACAGCCCCGCCGTGCCCCCGAGGGCGGAATAAAAAACCTCTTTCTACTCTGTCTGACAGGGTAGGACATCATTACTCCGTGAAACGCGATAGCTCAACACTCACACCTGAAACACAATCCACTCTCTTCTCTCTTCATTCTCACCGGAGCTACTCCAGCTCCCTTGTTCCATTATGTAAGATATTACTTTCCCTGTCTGAGAGCAGGAGGGAAGACATCAGCTGTTATCTTTCAGCTGATAAAGATCTTCATTCACACCTGATGGATTGCAATTTAAAGAAAGAAAACCCCAACATCCTCCCTTGGGCTCTGTGAATGGCAGTGCAATAACATTGTGTTAATAGCTCCCAGTCTAGATAAGGCTGTTATTTCTGACAGTAGGAAACCAGGTTTGATAGTCACTGAGATGTTTTGATCACCTGTCAGGGAAACATTATATATAAGTTTTGCTTCAGTAGAAATATGTCATTAGCATCTGCACCACGTTCCTTACCTGTCTTAAGAGCTGGCACCATGCAGAACCCAGGCTTTGGGCATAAATTCACACTATAACAATGAAGGGCTATGGACCTTGAAACCCCTTTATGTTTGACTGTGATTCCCAAAACAACATTTTCCACTTCTTCACCCAAACATTCTGAAAAATCGTTTGCACCTCAGACACCCTGCTGTGCCTCCGAATTTCCCTTCATGTCATTAGAGCTGAGAGCATTTGTTCAAGAGGGTCTCTGCAGCTCTTTTTTGATCCTAACCCCCAAATTTACCACGTTACTCAAAGAGGAAGAAAAATCAGAGCACCTCTGGTAAAAGTTCATTCAACAAAGCTTCATTTTAGGTCTATCAATATTTCAGGTGTTATAACTTTCGGGAGTCTGTGAGTCAATATTGTGAGCTGTAATAACTTCCATTTTATCTAATATGTGGTGGTAGGTAATTTAAGGCTCCATCCTCCTTATCCTTAAACTCACTGCTTATCTCTGTGCTTCTCAACACAAAACTGTTCTTGGGCTCTGAGAAGCTGTAGGAATTATGATGCTGACAGATATTCTGATGAAGGCTGCAGCAGCCAGGGCAGTGCTTCTCCACTGTGCATCCCTGAGATGAGCTTTAAAAGCAAGCTACAGTGATCTTCCCAAAGCCAGAAGGGTGGAAGAGACCGATTTTCATCTGAGAACTGAGCTTTGCCTGCCTTGCCCACCAGGAAATAATTGTGGATATGATCGTGCACATGCATGTGCAAGTCAGCACAAAAGCGAGTGCTCACAGGTATCCCCCCCTGCTTTGTGGGTGCTGTCACACACAGAGATGAACCACTGCACAATAAATTATTCCTGATGTGGGATGTGCAGCCTCCTCAGAAAGCCCAGCCAATTCCACTCAGTGCTGTGCTACCCACGAGAGGGAGCTGACAATCCTCTGCTTGAGTTTGACAGCCACAAGGCTGCTAACAACACATTGGGTCTGGCTTTCTTTTCCCCCTGCATTTTAGAAATATCTGAAACGTGTTTTCCATAAAACTGGGGAAGAATAGATGATGTGAGGCAGCTGAAAACAAATCAATAAAAAAAAGAACTTATGTCTGAATTGTTACACATGGACTGGAGATTGACAGTAAGCTTTTTGAATAAGCAAACATTTTAAGAAAATGATTGTGGCTTTTTGCTGCATTGCTTGAGTTTTTATCTCTTTCACTTTCCTTCGAGGAAATTCTTTTCTTTCCCCGAACCTGGTGGTGGGGACAAGGGGTGGTGGTACCCTGCCTCTCCCTCGGAGGATATTTCTCCTTTAAATTTGGCCAAAACCGGCACAGCAGGTGATGAAGGACCAAGCAAATTTTGCCTGAAGAGCAGCTTGTGGTGATCTTTCTCCCTGGGGAAAGGCAGCTGTATGCACAGGGTCAGGAAACTGTCCAAAGGTGGGAACCAGGAGTGAAAAAATGCTTTGGAAACAGTGAAAATGGCTCAAGGGACAGCAGCACAGCAGGAGCAGTGTGGAAACGCCCCACGGATGGAAGATTTCTGCTCTTGGAGCCTAAATCTGGTCCTATTTTTAGTTAAAATCTTTGGCAAGGCTGATTGTCCCCTTCCCGTTCCATAGCAGTGTGGCCACTGGGAAGGCTCGTGCTGCATTCCTTCCTCAAGCATAACTCCCAGAGAGACCAGGGCTGAGAGAGGTAAGCAGGAACAGCTTTCCAATGAAAAATATACTAAATTTTAAAACGAGAAGAGCATCCAGCAATACATTTTTTACATGAAGATACACTCTGGTTCTCCACATAGCTATCAGCCAAAATAAAATGAGAATACTCCCCCTCCTCTAAAAAAAAAACCAAAAAACCCTCTGTTTATAAGACTTGACAAGTGATAAAACACAATGAAGTGTATTTTCACTGCATATGCTCCCTTGACCTGCCATGAATCATTGCAACAGGAAAGGTATTGTAGCTGTGTGAGCAGCAGAGCAGAGTGCCATTTAAATTCCCCTGCAGATGAATAACTCCGTGATTTAGCACTCCCCCAGCAGCAGACCACTGTAAATAACACCTAAAATGCCCAGAAACTCCCATGATTTCTCTCTCAGGCCTTACACCAGAGCTGACTGAAGGCAGGAGGGGCTCCTCACTGATTCCAACAGCCTTTGGTTCAGGCCATTGGGGCAGATGCTCAGCACAGTAAATCTACTGATATTAGAGGGAGTGTTTGGGGGTAAATCTGCTCTAAAAACCCCGAATATCAGTCTCCTCACACAGCCTGTACTTTGCAAAGAACAGGGAACTACCTTGGAACTACTGCAAGCTGTGTTTTACTTTCAAAGCCATAACGGAGCCTAATTTAAATGGTGTTTTCTGACACTTTTTTTACAATTACTGCGACTGTATTACATTTCAGGCAAGGCAGCCTGCTGGGAATCCAGTGAGAGCTGTGTGCAGAAATTAGTTCTCCTGTTCACAATCCATCAGCTGGGCATTTTCAGCTCGGGGACACTCGTCCCATCCCTTCCTTCCGCACTTATTTCAGAAATTGAATAAATAGTTGCTACCCAGAGGAGAGAGCCCACAGGCTACAAAGATGAAAATGGTCCCCAGGAGGGTCCTCATGGTCAAACCCAGTCTACTGCAGACGGAATTATGAAATGAAGTCTGAAAACTGTCTTTATCCCTGAGGCAACAAGGCTTTGTTTCATGAAAAGAAATCGAATTTTCACTGTGAAAGCTAGTTATAGATGGGAGCAAATTCACACAAATGTGTTTATTCAGAGAAATCCTTGCTCACAGTGTATTTCCCACATTCAGCCAGGTGTAGCAATGGGGAAGCAGAGCCAAGGCACTCTGAAATGTCTTGCAGACAGTTACGACTCTGTTGAGGAGTTTATAATAAACAAATTCTGGTAAAGTTAAGGAATTTTCTGTATTTAACAAAGTCTCTTTGCCTTTTCCCCCATTACTTAAAGATTTCTGTGCATTCCTACTCATTCTTTAATTTAAAATATCTATATCAGTTTAACTAAATACTTCTCAAGGCTTTTGCTGAGTGTTCATTTTGTGCTTGCTCTTCAGCGTGGCTTCTGGGACCACTGAGACCTCTCACAGGGATTTCAGATGGATTCCCATTGTTTTAACCAGCACTCCAAGTCCTTACTCAAAATGATAGCAACCATCATGCCAAAAAATGGACTGAGCAACATTTAAACTCAATCTGCCAGGGAAACAAGAACCAATAGTCATTAAAAACTGTTCCCAGATTTCCCACTCTCCCCTGTCCCCCAAAACCATCCATGCTCAGCCTTTGCAGTCAGGAATGTCAGGACTACCAGGATGTGTGCACATCCCCATTTCTCCACACCACCTGCATCCAAGGCTGAAGCACAAGTGCTTCCAAAACAGACTTTGTAGGAGCTTTTGCTATCAGGCTGCTTCCTCTGAGGTTGAACAAACAGAATAAAACACTTTAATTTAAATAGAGCACTCTGAAAAGCAATACCTTGTACTGGCCCAGGGACCAAGCTGACATTTTAGTAGGAACTGTGCAGCTCTCATTCTGATGAGCTCCTAGATGGTTTTCTGCAAACCCAAACAAGGCAGTGTCCATATGAAGCCCAATGATTTTTTTAGCTGGAGGGGAGCCATCTCCATGCTAAGAGCACTGGATTCATCTTCATACAGTAAATTTGAAAATAGCCCACATCACAACTGGAAAATTGTTCCCTCTCTGTTTACCAGCATAGTTTGTCACCACTTGCATAACAAGTTTTCAGGATGAATCATGGACAAACTATATGGTGTGTCTGAAATGTCACTTTTCCTCCAAAGAACACAGTTAAATTTAATTGCTGTTTTTAAGAACAGGCCAATAGGCAGCTTATATCCACAAAATATTCAATAAAGCACAAAGACACTGAAACCCAAGATTTTACCAGTTATGATAAGATTTCAAATAATAAACAGTTGTAACTTATAATCAACGCTGCAAAAATCAGAGTATCTTTTCTTGGTTATTTCAGTAAGTGAAGTCCAAATCCCACAGCCTTGTGGAATCAATGGAATAGTTTGTATCTTCAAAAGCAAAAGGATGTGGGTATTTCAAAACCATCAAGAAGAGCCAGTGGCCCATTAGGTGCTTTTCTCTGGCACCAGCTGTCCAAGAAATAATAACAATGCAGTAAAGTTGATGTGAAGTAGAATGGCATGAACTGACTTCCACAGCTTCCAGCCATGGACCAAAGCATGGAAATAACAACATTTATCTCCAGTGCAGATTGATACCAAGGTCATACAATCTTAGAATATCTGAGTTGGAAGGGACCCACAAGGAAAATCGAGTCCAACCCCCTGCAGGCTGGGGGAAAACCTGAACCCATAGTCTTTGGCAAGAAACCTCACCACTGTGGTTTCAAGGGACATTCTGTGTTTTGAAGAAAAGTGGGTTGACCCCTGTCCCTTCCTGTAAACACTGGCCACGTTAGATGAGTATTTTGGTTTGGAGCAGTTGTGCACTTCGGAAGGAGCCCCCCGTTGCTCCCTGGACCACAGAGTTCACAGAGGCTGCTCAGTTCACACAGTGGTCTCAGATTCCTTTTGTGGGAGAGACAAAATCTCACCCTCACGCCCCTGATGTTCTCCTACAGGGATGTGAGGCTCCCAAACGACATCCTCTGGACTCTACTTCAACCCACGTGCCTGGTGGCACCTTTCTGTGCAGGAAACGCTCTACCTGTCAATGGAAATAACCCCCTGAACCACAGCATGTGTGGAGGTCAGGACCTCAGCAGCAGCCCCTTGGAGATACTAATCCAACCCATTTCTGCTAACTTGTTGTAGGAACAACCTTGTAATTAAGGGGTTTGTCCCTTTGCATTAGTCACAGACTACTCTGAGCAGGGCTGAAGGTCCAGCTCTGTCCTTAGCACCTTCTTCTGGCACAAGTTTTAACTCAGTTTTGTTTCTGGCTCCTGTGATCCAGCTCTTAGCTCCCTACAGGTCCCTGTGCCTCAGTTAGGCCAGGAGTCTGACTTCCCTGAAGCAGCAAAAGCACCAAGAGCTCACCTGCTATAAATCCATGTGTTACTGCGTTGTTGGTCACAGCTGAGCACAGCAGTGGCACAGGGTGGCCGGACACTGGAATTGAATGATCCAGGTGACAGATACTGGACATAGCTGGTTACACCCTGTGACATGAATGGTTTCACCCTCAGCATCAGCATTAGAAAATCTGGCTGGTGGGAGCAGCCTGGATCTGGGACAGTGCAATAAGAATGGAACTGTAAAGCAAATTTTCCTGAGCAGGAGGATTAGCGTAGGACTTCAGTGATGATGTTGGAATTAGCTTTAACAAATAACCCTCAAAGGGAATAGTTTTTGGCTCTATCCTGAACACTAAGTTGGCTTTGAACTACAAGGGATCCCACAAAATCCCAGTCTATTTGCACTCCTTTCTGGTAGTGTAGAATCTTTTTGTCTTGTATTATGCTGGCTGTACAGCCCATGCATTACCTTTGAAATTTCATAACTTGTTGTGTAACTTCTTTTGCTTAATACCCTGGCCTAGCTTGCTTTTAAAACCAGCTGTGCCTTTTCAGCCGAGGTGAGGCTTTGCAGCTAGCCTCCATTATGTAAACATGCATTGTAACATCCCCAAACCTGCAGTTAGTCAACAAAAGATCAAACAGACCATGGTGCTTTCATGGTAGCCATCAAAGTCACTCAAATTTTCTCAGTGAAAGCTGCCAGCTTGCTTTTTTTTTTTTTTTTTTGGTCCAATAACAAAGATAAGGCTATTTATCTTTCTTTCAAAGTTACAAATAAATAAGGAAAAGGACAGTAGTTTAAAATTATATCTTAATCAAACCTGTTCATCTCAGAGTTTGTATTTCAAGCCTTTACTTGCATTCCAGAGTGAAGTCAAATGTCAAACTTTCCCCCTTTATCTTCTCTCCTTGACTCAGGAGAAGATCTGTATCTTTAGAGAATGAAACAACTGTTTTCCTTAAATGTTTCAATAGGCCTTGGTTTTGTAAAACAAGCCACTTCTCTGGCAGGTGCTTTGATTTCAGAGAATTAAAGTAATTGCCACAAAAGGGCTGACAAACCCCACAGCTGCTGGAGTAAAAGGAGAAGGAGCTGCATGGATGTACACAGCGTGTCTGGGCAGGAGAAAAGGTGGACAGTGAGGGGGGCTTGGTATTGACTTCTTTAATTCACTGTCTCCTTTTCCATTCAATCCATTTTGGTCCTAAGAGGATATCAAGGTATCATTTGCTTTCTCCTCTCTCCTAAATCAGCTTTATCAACTGGACCAGTTGTGGGTGTTCAGAAAAGGACACAAAGCACAGTCAGAGCTGTAGTAAACAAGACATGCAGAAATATGGTTTATTTAGTCTTCACATAAGAGGACAGAAATGGAGCAGTAGGGACTTGGAAAGCAGCTGCAGAGGAGAGAAAGACAAACAGCTCTCGATGTGCACTGAGGATAGGACAAGGAGTCGTTGGTTTCAACACCACCAAGAGAACTTCAGGCTGGCTATTCTGGGAGAGTTCTGGTGTGATTAATTTTGTGCTAGGCAATCTTGTTCAAGAATCTGAAACCTCCACCACAGGAGGGTCTCATAAACAGCTGAGGCAGGAATGATTTAAGTTTCCATGAGAACAACTGATCCTGCCTTAGAGGAATTGTAGAGTTGTAGGATAAAGCAATTCTGTGAAATCTCTTCCAACATTATCTCCAAATACCTCCTTTTATTTTCTCAAAACCCTTGGATTAAGACTGGACTCGTGGCTCAGAATTGATTCGAAGTTTGGGGTTGTTCATGCCTTAGCCAAGACTTTGGGTTACACTGCTCTCTCCATTTCTCACCTAACCTTTCAGCTTGTGCAGAGTGGAGTGAAAACTGAAATCCAAGCAAGGTACCAGCACAGGCACACAGCCCTCACAGGCAGCCAACCCCTTGCTGTTAAAATCACAGCCTTGCACAGGTTTTTCACCTGCTACCATCTAATCCCCACTGAGTTTAATCTGAATCCTGACCCCCTCTATTTCCTGCTCAAGTGGCACCTCCTCAGGGACAAGAACTGAGTGTACAACAGCAAACCTGTTTTGGATGCCAGGCTCAGGAATGATCATGGACAGAAGTTGTTAAATTGGAGAATAAAGTCAAAGTTGAGAGGAAGGAGACACAGGCTGCCCTGTGCTGTTAGACCTGCTCCCCTGTCCTTCTGCTCACCCACATAACCCAGCCCAGAACAGAAAGGACAAGCTGCCTCTCACCTGTCTTGCATCCCTTGGCAGATAAGAAAATGTTCTTTTTATTATTAAAACTGGATCATTATTTACATGCAGGCAGATAGTGCATATTTTTGGGACTTAGACAAAAAGGCACATTTTTTTTTCTCTGCAAGTCCAACTCCCTGTAATTGTGAGTACAACCAACAAAAGAGAACGGCAGGCACAGAGAATAAGTTTCCTCTACTCAACTGCAGCCAGGAAGAGGTTGAGAAAATATTTTGATGCCTATTAAATCATCCGAAAAACAGCATTTCAGTGATATAAAGGGCTATTCCTTCTCCTCCTGTTTTACACCTTGGAATATATTCTTAACCAGTTTTTCTTCTGAGTTCATATTTAAGTTACTTGCTTCTCTATAGAAAGCTTCACTAGTGCTAAACCTGTGCCAGTCCTCTTGCTGGATGTAAAGGTGCCAGGAAATCACACAACCAAGCCAAGTGCCAGCCTCCTGGAGAGGGAGAAGGAAATAATAATTTTGTGTGTAATTGTGGCTTCTGGATGCAAATCCAGAATTCTCCAGTAAGTTCTACTGTAGATAATTTTTGATTCCTACATTTCAGTTTCAAAATCATGTCATGGGCTCCCACTCTCTCCTCTTCTTTCCTGACAGTGTTCTTCATAGCAGGAATGTGCAGAACCCTCATTGGCAGATGCATTTTCTTTCCAACCATCCTGCAGAAAATATTCTTGGATAAGAACTAAATATATGATGTACTCAATGTAAACATTTAGGAAGGCCAGACATAGGCTATGCAGAGGTACTGGACAGTCTGAGGCTGAAACCACGGTCCAAAGCACAGTCTTGGCTCCAAGTCCTTGCCCAGGTGGAAGGTTGGCTCTGAGCCTGCAGGAATTGCAAGGGCTGTACCTTTGAAGGACACTCCAAAGAACTGTTTACAGTAGCAGCTTTCTCTAATCTCCAGGATCTTAACTCTTTTTAACACAGAAACTACTCAATTCCCAAATGGCTTTTTCAATTCTTTCCCTGTCTTTGCTGTATGTACTTGGAAACTCCAACTGCTACCGTCCCCTTCCAAATTCATTATCATCCTCTCCTTCCACTCCTTCTTTGTGGTCCGGATTGCTGCTCCCTTTACCTTCTTATGTCTCTCTTCCCCGTTCCTTCTGTCTAGAGCATCCTGCCAGCTCCTCTGTTTACACCTCCACCTCATTCAAGTCTCCTTTAAACAAATCATTCCTTTCAAAATGCCCACAAAGAGAAATAATGGGCCAAAAGAACACCATGAAGTCATTCTCCCCTTTGATGCTGTCATGCCCCTGTCTCCTCTGTGTTCAGTCCTCTGCAGTGGGGCTGCCTTTCCCCTCTCTCAGTCATGCCCAATGCCCAGAAATTTCCTAAATAATTAGGGGATGCAATTTGGCTTGGAGAATGAGTCACTGACCTCGCTCCACGCTCAGCCCTGCCATTAAGCTGCTAAATGACCTTGAATAACTTTTTTAACCTCGTCTGTCCCAATTTGTCTCATCCTGTGACTTTTTTCAACAAAATGCCTAAGCTCCTGGGATCTTGTCATGTGCTGCTAAACAAAAGGCACCTATTTTGCCACTGAGTGACTCAGCTGGGATTTATCCCTGTCACCACAGACATCTACACAGTCAATATCTACACCTGAGCTACTCACTGAAGTTTCCCAGACAGTCAGAGGGGAACAATAGGACGTTTTAGGTTAAGTTTCACCTAAGAAAATGTAGGCCTTATATCTGGGATGAAATTAATCACTTCATCAGAACGCTTGCATGTTGAAAATAATTCCCCAAATATTAACCGATTGCAATTCTTTGATGAATTTAGAGAAGTATCAAGGTTATTTTTGGCCAACGAAATTGCATTTTTTAAAAAATGTATTTTAAATTATTTCTATATATACAATAATTTTTTTGTGTTTTTAAAATAAATAAATTATTCCATGCAAAAAATTTACCCAGACCTTTTGGGAAATACTAAATACTTGAAAGGTGATTTTTCTAAGTCTTTCCAAGTAGTTTCTTTGTAAATGGATTCTTGAATCTTTGCTTTTAGAGGAGGTTTTACCACATTTCACACTTCCAAAGGGCTGTAGCTGTGCACAAGGTGGGAGGACAGGCAGGTGCCCGTGGGTCAGCACCAGACCCACCTCAGAGGTCCCGACTTGGTTGAATGAAAAAACAAATAAGATGTGACAAAGACACTTTTCCTGCCTTAAATTAGAACTTCCATGTAATGGCATCTGCTGAAGAGCTCATGGGAAGGAATATTCCATTTTCCTGCCCCAAGGAAGAAACTTGGGGAACAACAGACCTTCAGCAAGGCAAAAGATGGAAAGGTCGTGTCACACACCAAATACACAGAAATAAAGGAGCAGGAACATGACACTGATCACTGCTAATCAACATCACCTCATCCAGCTGAAACAGCAGTAAATCTGGGAGTGTCTTTGAAAAAGACTAAATAACAGAATGGACTTGAAAAAAGAAAAAAAGTCAGAGTTTTGCCAAAACCTATTATACACATTCTACAAAGGGGTGTCTGTGAGCAACAAGGAGGGAAACAATAATAATAAACTGGAGGAATGGCTTTCATAGGATAATAAATGAATTGCAAATAGCACATATGTCAGCCACACTATTTCTAAAAAAACAGTTCCAAAACAGAAATAAAATGTGAATGGGACAAATAGCTTCTTCATCATTAGAAAATGAGAGAGACTTCCCTGAATAATGAATGAATCTATAAAAAATTGAAACATTTGGATTTTGGATGCTATTTTTTGGGCCCAAGTAAAAAAAAAAAAAAAATATATATGTGTGTGTGTGTGTTTGTGTATATATGTATATGTATATATGTGTATATTTCCACCCACTCGACCACCCCAAAATCCAAAGCACCTAGAGAGATTACTACACAAAGTATGGGGCCTGCAATGCCCAGTCAAAGAGAACTTTCAAAACCAAACTGAAACTGGATAAGGCACAAGTCAGAGAATGGATATAGCCCTAGAAGACAACCTTCCACAAGGAAGAAAATTCAGGCAATTAATTCAGTTATTCATCACATTTATTGGAAATGCCTGGGCCAGCTGCATGAGGCTGGAGAAGTCATCAGGGGCAGTGGGAAATGGAGATGGACTCTGATCCTGTAAAGGAGACAGAGGAATTAGTACCTTCCTGTGAAACTCTTCTCCCAGAAGGAAGGGTTGGTAAAATATGGAGACCTAATTATTTCAGATCATGAATGTCTGATACTCCAGAGAAATACTGCAGTGGCTTGTAATTCTGAAAACTGGAATTTGATCAGCTTCTTTTGAAGCCAAGGAATCCACCTCTGTATACAGCAGCTGGAAATGTAAAGAAGCAGAGATGATACTAATCAGATGGACAGAAAGCTGTATTTTGTATTTTGTATCTTTCTAAAGCCTCTTGAGCCATCCTGTTCAAGGAAGAAACAGCACTGAGATATTGCAGAAAATTAACAGAAAAACATAGTTTTCTTTCTTGGAGGACATATCTGATGTTTAGAGCTACCTTTTTGTGGCAGTAACATTGTGCAGGCCTATAGAAAATAAAAGTGATGTTCAGGTGCTCAGGAACAGCCCAGGAACAGCCACAGATGAATCCACACCGTGATATTCCCCTCTTGTTTGAGGTACAGCAGTGACAACCTGCATCTTCAGAGACTCACTTTGACAGGTCCTCAAAGGGGCTCAGCAGCAATCTTTGAATCACTTATGAGTCCTAATACTTATAGCAAAGAGTTTTAGAACTGAATAGGGCTAAAAAAAGAAAATATTCAATAGACATTAGTCTGCAAAACAACACAGTGTCACAGACAGTCAAAGCCTTTGTGTGGAAAACCTAAACATTCTGCTTTGTAATTTTGTACTAAACTTCCCTGAAGAATTTAACCACCGGTCCAAACATAAACAGTTTGCACTCCTTGG
This sequence comes from Daphoenositta chrysoptera, assembly GCA_013397915.1. NCBI lineage: Eukaryota > Metazoa > Chordata > Aves > Passeriformes > Daphoenositta > Daphoenositta chrysoptera. The sequence goes on along the minus strand of VZRO01003297.1, from coordinate 1,062,395 downwards.
GTTAGTAAATAATGTTCTGCTTCAATGCCAGTACTTGTGTCTGACCTCTGTAAAATTAATGCTTATTTCTTTCTTTTTGGGCAAAGAGCAGTGCTGACGGCAGTCAGCAAAGGAAAGAAATGCTTGAGAAACAGAAGTAAGAGTGGCTTTGTAGTGAAGATTCATTCAGACAATTTGGTATCTATTACAAGCTGAAATCAGGCAGTGTCTGCATGCAAATGTGGAGAGGGAGTGAAAGGGAACCTTGCTCAGGGAGAGGGTCCTTTTCCTTCATTATCATTTCCAAAGCAGGCGAGTGACACAAGTGTGGGATCTGATGACTGGAAACACACTGGACATGTGTGTCACGAGGCTCCGGGGCTCTGTGCTAGCACCCCGTGCCACTGTCACGTTCAGGTGCTCTCTTCACCCCGTTGACTTCGAGAATTTATTGCCATTGTGGAAGGGGTCTGTAATCTCACATCAGTAGGATGTGGCTCTCTGCACACAAGGAAAACCTTTGTCCCTTCATTCCTCGTCCCTTGGGCAAAACGGCTGCACTTAGGGGAAGGTAATAAAGATCCTCTCAGATGCCACACGGTGTCTGGAAAGCAAGAAAAACAGAAAGAGGGTGAGACACAGAAAATGACAGTGCGTGCCCCAAAACTGTCAGTGTTTAAGAGGCATTTGGGCAATGCTCTTAATAATGTGCATTAATTTTTGGTCAGCCCTGAATAGGTGAGGAAGCTGTACAAGATGGTCACTGTAGGTCCCTTCCAGCAGAAATACTTGATTCCATTCCACTCTGTTCTGTTCCATGATCAGGGACAGAGGGTGTGTTCCAAGGAGAGGGGTCAGCTGCCTTTGCCTTCAGATCACGCCAGGAAAACAAGCCACAGATTGCTCACACAGCGTGAGAGCAGTGACTACCTAAACAAAACAATTCCTGCCACACTCCATGACCGTTCTGTGTGGGAGGAGGGATGGGAGCAAGGGAGGAAGGTCTTGCACCAGGGCAGGTGATTTTGAGCAGCTTCCAGATGGCACTGGCACAGAATGTTTTATCTGTCTCATGAAGAAAGTGGATCTGTCATTCCAGCCATTCAGAGAGGGTTTCGTTTCACTCTCCTGGAAGTGTTTGACTTTACCTGGCAGTTTTCTTACTGTTACCCATGAAATAAAGATTTTTATCAATTGCAGTGGAATAGCCAGAACTTATTTATTGTCAGTTCTGTTGAAACAGGAGGCCAGTGATGACTGGAAGAGCTGGCAGCCTGTGCAGGCTGACATGAAATATGATTTGCTGAGCTCTTTCATTCAGATAAGGACAAAGGACCAGGTTCAACTCTGGGGGAAACAATGTGACTTAAACAAGAGTCTGCAATTTTACAAGACCCAGGACAGCAGAGAGGTACAGGTGGGAAGATAATTCCAATGTGGGGATTGTGGAAATAGCATCTAAAAGATGGAGCAAAGATGGCAGGTGGCTAAAAAAGATGTACAAGATTTTTTGCAGAAAGGAAGAGACAGAAAATCCACAGTACAAGGCCAAGTGTTCAAAATCTTCCCACTACTCTCACCTAACCCTTTTATTGCACAAAAAAATAAAAGAGACATCTTGGGTACAGGTTTAAAAAAGGAAATCCTTTGCCTGAAATGACACAAAAAAAGATGGTTTTATTTTCCCCATTGAAGTACTTTCTTTTGCATGAGTGGTTAACTTTCTGTTAAGTGGCCAGAACAAGACAGCTCAGAAGAACAGGAGGCAGCTTTGTAACGTGTGACTGCAGAAAGGAGTCAGCAGGGACAATATTCTGAATGTCTCAGGCCTGATATTAACTCCTTTTAGACCAGCAGTGGATTTGGAATACTCTGTTAGTAAGCATTACATGCCATACCCTGATTACAGAACTCACATAGGAGAAATTTTGTCAGGCAGGAGCACAAGAGACAACTTCCCACGAGCCTTTCATCATGCCAGGCAAATGTTTTCTGCAGAGAAAAGACAAAAAAGGGAAATCTGATGAAGGCTGGGGCAGGAGAGAGGAGAGGAAGGAGGGAATGGGAATGATGAAATGGTGAGTACAGAAACGCAGTGGCTGTGCTGAGGGATTGCAGGGCTGGACACCCTGATTTTTGCAGCAAAGTGTTTGCTCACTTGAAGGACAAGAACCAGCACAGGGACCTCCTCCCATGTCTCCCACCCCATTGACACCATCACTGCTGGACTATGGCAGCAGCAGGTGAATAAGATATTACAAATATTCCTGCAGCTACTGATGAGTTCAAACTAAGCTGCTAAAAAGCATTTTAATTTCTTTTTCTAAATTTTTACATCTCAAAATATTCCTTGAAGGCAGTTCCTCATCACGAGCTGAAGGAAAACAGGCTGGTTATGGTTTAACAGACTGGTCCCAGAGAGCTTTTCATGAAATAGTTACAATATTATAAATGAGAACTGTTGTAAGAATAGCTAAAATGGGAATTTGCACGAAGTATGGTGCCTTTTATTTGCATATGACCTCAATGATTATGTGCAAGATTTGGCTGTCCTCAGAGTAAGTGCCACATTCTGGTTAGAGAAATATGATGCCTTTGTTTTGGCAGAAAATAAATCTCTTAAGGTAATCAAAAATTCATGTAACGTATTCTAAAAATATCCCCTCCAAAACTGTCTGTGCCAGACAAAACAGGAGAAAATATTTGCCTTTGACAGGGATATTGATCTATAAAATGTTTCTTTTCTTCTCCCTTCTTTGCCCTCTTGATTCTCTTCCAAACTCCCCTCTTCTGGTGCTTTCAGAGGAACAATGGCTTCTGGGAAGGAACATCTTGAAACACAACTTTGTCAGCTACGCCCCGAATTTAATTTCCACTGAGGAGGCCCTTTAGCAGCGTTCTAGCAATTTGGAGAGGGATTACATCCATCTCGAGCTCTTTAGAGTTCTCCCAGCATGTACAAGGCCCTTTGTGAGAACAAGGGCTTAGTATGCACATTATTGCAAGGCTGCTTTGGATGCCCTCTCCCCTACATGGAAATAAATGGAAGTGGATCTGGAAAAAACGTTTCACTTCCTGTGAAAGTCAATCCACCTAGTCAGGAATCCTCATAAAGAGAAATACTGCTCAAGGCAGGGATTTCTGTGAATAAACTAAGTGTCTAGGTGTTCAGGAGGTGGATTTCCTGTTCAGTGGTGCACACTGGTGGCTTTATAATGCAGCAGTGACGCAAAACACCTCTGCCAGCTTAAAAATCCAAGGTTTAGGATCACTGGAACAGCAGTGCAGAGCAGCTGGACCAGTCCTCTGTATCTGTCCCTTGCTATACCAGTTGTGGGAGCTAATTTAGACCAGCTTGAGTTGGTCACTGCTTGCCTCTCCTTTTTAAGATGGAGTGAGGAGAAATTGCACTGCTATTACTTTCCAAGATGGGATTTTGTTTACTCCCCACTCTTCTTCAAAGGCAAAACAGCATCAAAAAATTATGCAAGTTTCTGACTGATATTCTTACAAAACGGGGGGTTTTTTTTGGGTGGTGGGGAGGGGAGGGTGGAGTAAAGCTCTTTTTTGTTCAGCAGAAAACAACAAGTCACTGGAGGGCTGGCATTTCCAAACAACAAATATCCCACCTGTCTCTTTGACCTGGCACCCTGTCACACCAGAAGAGTGATGGATTAAAGCTTTTATACAGTTGACTGCTGTTTCTGAGTCTCATTTTTCCACCGAGGTCTCTATTTCCCCATTAGCAAATGTTTTTATTTCGGGCAGACTACAATGGCTTGTTTGTGTTTGTTTGGCAAGCCATGGGTTTGCCTGGTCAGAGGAAGGAGGAGACACAGCCCATCCCTTATGGGATGGTCTTTTAAGAGCTCTGAAAGGGCACTGACAGGCAGCAGCCCCTGCTGCTCCCACACTGCACTCCAGGCAGCCCATTACAGAGATAAACCAATATCACCTACTAAGCATTAGCTGACATATGGCTTTTGAGGGACAAAATCAGATAAGAAAGGGTTTAAATATTGGATCTACTTGCACAGGTTTAAACTTCTCCATTTGCAAGGAGGAAGAACACAGAGGCCTATTTTGAAGTCAATCATTTCAAAATGCAGTCAATAAAACCAGTGTAAAAGAGCAGCTGGTAAGTACAACCATGTGTCAAATGAACCATCGTATTTTCTACGAAAGAGGATGTAAGAAAGTCTGGTTATGGGATCACTCTTTTTCCTGGAATACTATACATCAAAAATAGCAGCTTAACAAAACACCACTAAGATCAAGGGACATTTGTTATTAAAGCCCAAAGGAATCACAAGCTTCCTTAACTGAGGGACCCTCAGGGCCTGAAGGAGCACTGAAAATGGTCTTTCAGCTTCTCTTTGTCTCCTTTCTGATCTCTTTATTTGCAGTTATTTGCAGTTATTGGCAGAACTAAATCCTTCTTTCTCCTAATTCTTAATTCATACTTTCACATGGAACAGGCTTAACAGCTGATCGAGACCCATGGCAAACTGGCATTCAGAAGTCTGGAAATACACATCCATATTTTTGTGCACATGTAAGTACAAAAAGGGTAGCAAGGATTTCAGCTGTAATATTCATAGAAGTCCTTCAGGTCTTCAAATTTTGTGATGGGGCTTACTGTTTCCAGTGACCTTTGAGAAATGCCACCACGTTCCTGGTCCTTCTTTCCATGCAGCCCTCAGAGATGGCAGCTCAGCTCCCTAATTAATAGTACTTTCACAGTTTTTGAAGCCAAATAGTAAGGAAGTCATATCTCATCTATGATCTCTTACAACCCTTCAGATTGTTCTTTGTGGCTTTTATCCAGTACGTAGCCTTCAAGAAAGCTCAATGAAAAGCTGAGCAGATCATCTCCACCCTGCAACCTGTCCCCTTCTCATTGCAAGACCAAGCCTGGGACCCAAGGCCAGGGCTACCCAGAGCCCCTGCTGTGCCAGTTAGCTGGAGTCACATCACTCAGAGCTGCATCATTTCTGGATGCAGGCTTTTGGCTTTTGATGAACAAACCCAGCTCTTCCACCTCCTTCTTGAAACCTGGAAACATCTGATCACGCCTACACCTGAGTTCACTGAACCATCTGAACCTAGCTGAGCTCCTCCTTTTCTCACCAGAGAGAAAATACTGCAAATTCCTCATGTGAAGAAAAGGGGAAGCCCCCGTGGCTGTTTGTGAAAATTGTTCATGGAAAAAGAGCTGGGAATTCATGAGTAGTGAGAGTGATTATACACTGTCCCATTAAATTTGTTCCTCTCTTGGGGAAAACACCCTGCATGGCACTGCTTTGTGCAGCTCACATCCAGTAAGCCAGTTAAACTGCTTTGAGGGAGTGAAAGGAAGTAATATCCCTCCTGAGGGGAGCATGAGGTCTTTCCTGTAGACACCAGAGTTTTGTCTTAAACTGCATGTCCAAGGCAAATAATTTTAAACTTCCTTTGCAAAAGCAGGAAGGAGTCAGATGTAAGAATCACTCATTGCATGGAAATAATAAGATTTGCACAGCTTGGTTGAGTTCCATCCTCCATCCCTTTCTCCTTCCAGATCCTCCTGAAAAGAGCTGCAATAATAATCTCTTGAGAATATCTGTTACTGACAGTTCATTACACTACTTTGAATGGGATTCTTGCTTTCACTTTAAAACTGGAGATGATTTTCCCACTCATGAATGATTTTGTATTTGTTATAAAAACACAGTGTGGTGGGAATGTGTCATGTCAGTAGCAAACGACCTTTCACCAACACTACTGGTCCCTTTCACATTCTAGCTAGATTCAGTCTCTGATCTTAAAAAAGAGGAAAGTTTCAGAGTTCTGAGAAGCTCCCTCATGCTGAGCTCCTCTTGACTTCTGGCTCAGAAGATGGTCAGACAGTGAACAGAATTATATCTCACAGACTCATCTTCATGAATCCAGAGCTTGAGTTAATAAATCAGTGGAACAGATTCTCATTAGATGTTTAGTTAGTTTTTACTTTTATTACTGGGACAATATTTTTCTGTCAATTTGCAGATGTTCAAAATGTTCAAAACTCTTCTTTCAGAGATTTGCTAAAGCAGTAAGTTACAAGCAGTTTCTAATTTGTAATTGTAAAATTACAGTTTCGCTGGAGATACCAGTATTTTGTAGTAGAATTTTTCATGTCTCTGTAAGATCTTGTACAAGTATGTATAGAAGCAAATACTGTTGCATTATTTGCCTTTGAATGGAAATTTCCCATGAATATAAATTAAACTACTCCACACAAGTGAATGCGGTACAAACACAATTATGCCACTGTGTTTCTTACATATTTTGGCAAATTAGTAGGATCTGGTTATCAAATTTATGATGTTCTGCTCTCGTAATAAATAATATGTGAACCCATTAAAACTGTGTTTCTCATATATCATTAACTGCAATAGACCAGCACATGTGCAAACATAATCTTCTTCCTGAAGCCAGATATTGTATATCAAACTTCAGGGTTTTCTATGTGGCCTGTTTGTAATATTCTTGGAACCTGGGGAGTGAAAATGATTGCTATATATTTGAGACCTATAAAATATTGGGGTAATTTTTCCAAATGTTAAATATGTTTTCCACTCATCAGATTCATCTGAGTTTTCACTCAGTATCTCCCACCATTAGAGCCAAGTCTTAACCTGCTAATTACCAACAAAACCCAGTCCATTTATTTTTAACTTGCCTGGAGAAAAGGCAGTTCAGGGCAGACTATTGGTGCCCCTGACAGGAGGTTTTAGCCAGGAGGGGATCAGGCTCTTCTCCCAGGTAACAACTGACAGAACGAGAGCAAATGGCCTCAAGTTGCAGCAGGTGAGGTTTACCTTGGATATTAGGAAAAAATTTTCACAGAAATGTCAAGCATTGGGACAGGCTCCTCAGGGAAGTGGTGGACTCACCATCCCTGGGGTTGTAAAAAAAGACATGGGTGTGGCATTTGAGCACACAGCTTAATGGTGAACATGGGGGTGGTACTAGGCTGAGAGCTGGATTTGATGATCTTAAAGATCTTTTCCAACTTTAGCAACTTTATAATTCTATGAAAATTACAGGTAGACAAAATATTTTCTGCTAATATAGTATCTTCTGGCTCCAGCCTCAACTGAGAAATGTCAGACCACTTCTACTCTCCTCTTCCTGTACATCTATCCCTGTCACAGACACTGGCAGGAAGTTTTCTTAGCGTTCTTCAGCAATTAACCTTCAGACAATTTTATATCCTTTGCCTTCCCCATAAGAAAAAATACAACCACCTTGACAGTGAAAAAAATAGGGGGTAGAAAGGATTAATGGTTTGCTCATGGTTGCACTGGAGCTCTGTGGATAAGGCATTTCTTTGTATCACCAGAGCAGTACTGAAGGCCACCCTTCCCTTGGGAAATAGATACCAAAGCTTTTGCAAATATCCATGGACTGCAGTTTGAGTAAGAGCTGGTGTTGGTCACCCTCTGCCTTTGCTGCACGTTGGAGAACGCAGCACCTGAGCTTCCCAGCTCTCCTCTCTCCCTCTCACACACTCATTTGTGAATTATCATTTGTGCAAACGTTTTAACCCTGCTCTGTTTCTGACAAAGCTCAGAGAAGAGGTGTCAGTGCTACTGCAGCCATCTAGCAACTGTTTACTAAATAATCTTTCATTCCATCCCACTGTTTTCTTTGGAGGGAAACAAACATTCTTACAAATACAGCAGATGACATGAAATTACAAAAGAGCCTATTGGGTAAATTAAAGACCTCCTTTATTCTCAAAACCATCCAGCTTTACAAGTGTAATGTGGAGTGCTTTACTATGCCAGATACATTTGGAAACCAGCCCAGCTATCACTTTGAAACTCTGCCTATTTAAAAGTTTTGGCAACTTTAATCACAGCCACAAAAGCTTCAGCAAAATTGCTGTTTTGATGAGGCCAGTTCTGCCAGGAAGCGACAAAGCAACCAATGCCATCTGTTTGCATCTACCCACATTTAATCTATTAATGTGAGCCAAACTTACAGTCATCAGTATTGTTTTACTGGGATCATTATCTGGCCTAAAAATAAGCTATGGGTCTTATTCACTGCTGAAGTAACTGAAAGCAACATTCTTGCACCAGATATAAGTTAGATCCAAGGCTTTTTTGGCCAGAAGAGAAACCAGGAATGGTTCAGCTCCATATGCCATGAATGCAAGTGAACCTTGGCTAAGCAGACAAATGCTTTCTTCACATATGTGTTACAAGCTGAGAACTAACTGCACTTGTGGGTCACGGTGTCTGTTTTCTGAATCTCTGTGAAGTTAAAATAGGTGGAATAAAAACAAGTTAAAAGATGTTACTATGTTCCCGTGCTACTATCAGGTTTCTATTCAATGATCCAACAAGTAGTAGCTAAATAAATCCAACTGGCTTCTTTTCTATGAAGGCCCTAGGTCCCTCAGGATTCTTTCTTCCACTTATTTTATGCAGTCATAAAACCTTTGGACAATTGTAATGATAAAACATGGATATGGGCATTAGTGTCTTATACTTCAGGGTGAAACTTAAAACCATTAATTGATTTGACACTGCAAAGAAAGCCACTGCTGAGCAATGTCAGCTTGCATTTTGTGATGTCTCTGTCTACACACTTAACAATTGGAGTAACCAGGGCTGAGAGTGAACTGCAGGAACCTGGAGCAATTCTTGGGCTGATTCTGACAACGAGCTCCATTTACATCTCAGCTCCCATACAGGGAGTTCTGCTGGTATAAATTCCCACTCTCCACCTCCTTATCCCACCCTCCCTCGGGTGGCCCTCATTTTCCAACCTCTGGGATGCTCTCACGTGGATTGAAAGGAAATCAAAGCAAGATCCCCGATGATCCCTGCCCTGGTCAGAGTCAGGATCGAGGAGGTGCCTTAAAGCACATTTGACCTGCAGTCTAAAGTAATCTAAAGCCACAGAATCAATTGTTTAGGTCGGAAATAACCTTTAGATCATCGAGTCCAACTGTTAACCAAAGACATCTTCACATGATGTGCATCAAAACTTCTTGAAGATCATGCAAGGGACAGGTGGAGGTTCTCAGGTAGGGATGATGTGAGCTTGTGAGGAAAAGCAAGCACAATCTTCCATGGTTGGCAACACACATCCTTCCTCTTGGGATATTTAAGACTAGAAAGATTTTTTTTTTCTCATTTTTGATGGCATGAGATGGTCCTCACACAAGAGGAGATGGGCAGACAATGTCTACCTGTTGTTTAACAAACATTTGCAAAAAATAGGGATAAGCAAAGCAAAAGAAGAAAAGCTGTGAGCTTTTTAATATCTGTAAGATCTGGAATAGGATCTTTCTAGAGGATGTAGAAACTTGTTTTCCAGGTTTCCTGCTTATTTCACACACATAAGAAAAAATGTGTGTGGAATCACTGTTCCCTAACACTTTTAAATATAATTTTCTGTAAGCAAGATGCTAGTTTCCTTGGCTGAATATAGGCATTGTCCTGAAATAGGGATAATTCTTCCCAGTTCCTTGGGCCTTTCATGAATTTATTTCTTACTTGTTCAAAAAACCACTTATGATCACCTACATCCTCTGAGTTACTGGTACAATTTTTTCTTGTTGTTTTCGGCTTATGTTATGATCTCTGAGACTATACTGGATTTAGGGATTTCAATTTGGTCTAAGTGGCTCATATATACCACAAATCTAATACATATCACAGGGCAAAGACTAAAAAAACAGAAAAGCGCAGCTGAGGATGGCATTTCTGTAAAAGCCCAGAGTGCTGTAGTACATTGGCAGGATAATCTGTCATGGCTAAGAATTATTATATTCATAAGTCTATACCACACAAACTGAATCCTCTGATCTAAATTAAATTACTCTGGTTTCGTGGCAGTGCTATTTATATTGCATTACAGTCCATTATCCATGGCCTTGTTCTGGCCATAAGTGATGACAGATTCTAGTGCCTTATTTAGTTATATTGGCCATTTATTTTCAGTGCTAGAACAATAGGCACAAACAAGTCTCTTTTGTAAAGGTTTGGTACAGCTTGATCCACATATTCTGCTTTTAAATAAAACTTTTTTATGAAATCAATCTTCTTTTTTCAACACTCCTCCTTTTAGCTTGCATGCCTGATTCTTAAGAATCATTAAGATTTCACTGAGCTGTGACATGAGCAAACTTTTCCATCATCTTCTGCCCCCTTAATGCCAAAGTTCACAGTACTTCAATTATTTTAAATCACCATGTTTATTTCACATTTTATTTAAGATATTAGCATTTCATGTTCTGACACTGCAGAATGTTGTAGGGTTTAGTGTTGGTTTCTTGTAAACACAATAAACTGCAGTTCTCAAACCCAGATCACCTAAAGCATCACTGGGATGGATGACCCCAGGGGCATAAGCACTCCAACATGGTGAGAGAAGCACTCCTGGCTTCCACACCAGCTGCTGTGGAAAAAATGGTAAAAATGAGCAGATTTAGGGTAAACTCCAGACAAAATTTATTCCTAACCCCCCAGACCTAAGCATTCGATTAAGCTCTGGAAAAGAAACATTGCAAATAATTATGGAGAATGAGAAATGTAATTAAAAATTTTTTTTTTTAGATTCATATTATTTTTTTAGTGTGAGAAGAGGTCTGTGCTGGCTTGGGCAGGGTGGTAGCGGGGTGCCAGCAACAGGGGCAAGGGAACATCATGCAGTAGTTGCATTTAGAAAGGAAACAACAGATTTCTAGGAACAAACACATTCCCGTGCTTTGGATGCTATGCTGCTGTACGGGAACACACAAATAACTCCCCTAAATACATTGACACAACCTCAGCTATCTAGCATCCATAAACCCAGACTTATCCTCCAAATATAAAAAGAGAGATAAACCACAATCTGTTTGATTTTGAAACAGCCATTTAATAACTGCTGTAACAGCCTGGATATACATTTAATTTTTTTGGAGCTTGGATCCAGACCATATTTAGGAAGCTCTGGGGCATGAGCTGCCTCTCCAGAGCTGCTTCCTCAGGAGCTGGAACCACCACGCTCCAGCTGCCTCACAAGAAACACAACAGCAGCAGCTCCAGGAGTTCACAGCAGCGGCACTAATTTTTACCAGCTGAGGATTTGAGCCTTTATCTCGTGTTTAGACTTCAGAACAGACCTCAGGTTTCAGCAGCATCAGTCTGCTCTAAACAAAGGGCTGATCTTTTGGGTTCAGGGTTTGCCCATCCCGGGGAGCCTCGTGCTGCAGTAGTGTGGAGCTCTGGTGACAAAATGACATTTAATACCTGGAAAAAGCCTGCCGTGGCTGCGGGAAACGGAGCAGCTACCACATGGGTGCTACCGAAATGAAACTGGCCCCATGTGCCAGCTTTGCAAAAAAGAACACTTTGTTCCTGCCTGGCCTTGGCAAGCTTTTCACCCTGGCTAATTTAACATTAAAGCTACACTAGCTGTCTCAGATCCATATTGTTAAAGCCAGCTGGATATGCCAAAAACTACAAAGGGGAGCGAGCTTTTTGCCTAAACAAATAGTACTGACTGTCACTTTGTATCAGGACTTAATCCCGTTAATGAGCTGCAGGCGGGGCAATTTCCCTGAGTGAATGTGTTTTTCAGAGCCCATTTCCACTCACTGTATTGCTCGCTGATAGCCATAAGGTATGGGCGGCACTCCGGACTCCACTCTCATTCAGCAGTTCATTATTCAGAGTGCCTTTCGCTTCCACATCCTCTCCATCCTGTTATCTCTCCCACTGCCACGAGGAAATGCTGTTCCCATTCATTGCAGGCTTTCCAAGCTGCGTTCAGATTTGCACCAGGCTGCACATTCATCTTTTGTGCTGTGTAAAGGATTTTGGGGAGGTTTCACCTGGTTTCACACTAGTTCTCTTCTGCTGTACTGAATATTGGAAATTTCACAGGATTTCATTCATTCATTCATTCATTCATTCATAATGAAAATGAAGTAAATTCCTTGGTTATTCCTTTTCAGATGCTAAGATCTCACATTGTGCTTCATAGAAACACACATTGGATAAGTTTAACACCTGATTATATATGAAAATTAGTCCAGAATACTGATTAATGTTAATAAAAAAATATTTTTAGTTTTCATTTATCTTGGTTTACTTTGATCCTACTATGATTTCGTGGATGTAGAAGCAACAAGTTTTTCTTTGCCTCTGAAAACAAATGGTTGCATTCACGTCCCTGTTTATGTTATATGGACATCCTTGGAAGAAAAACAGAATTCTACCAAATGAAAAGATGCCACCTCAGGTCCCTGGAAACTGGGAGAGTAGGTGTGCTTATATTGATCCTGCTTAGGATCCTGCAGCAGGCTGAACAGTTCTTTGCCCAAGTTTTGCTATGTGACATCCTGGCTTTTTTATCTCCACTTGCTCTCCCAGCAAGAAAGGGGTAGGAGACGAGGCAGCCAGGGTACCTGTTTACCTGTCCTATGAGTAAGAATGTACTGTTTTAGGTAAAACATTTTGGGGTTATGACCTTTTTTTTTTTGGTTGACAAAGGAAAAATATGAAAAACCTACATTTTTTTTTTAATGGATATGAATGTTAAGAAAATCACCTATCTTAGAAAACTCACTTATTTTCACTGAAAACCAGTTCTGCTGCTGAAAACCCCATGAAGACCAGCACTAGTTCCCACACCTAATGTCCCAGATCACTACCACGAATGATTTGCTGCTTGTTTTTAAACTAAATACTAAACAAAAAAGGGCTATTTTGGGTTAAAGGGACAAGCACCACTTTGAGCACAGGAACTAATAAAAGGCTGGCCTCCAGCAGGTGACTATCTCCTGCTTTCTTTGTTTTTACCTGAATTAGATTAGTGCTGCAGTGTGATTTGACCCTTACTAAACACTAGGAAGGTTACACAATGTAAAAATAAGCTCAAGGAGAAGTTCAGAGAGAGTTCACAGCTAATTAGAGATCCCAGGCTGCTCACAGCAAAGCAACCTTGATGGTGAAGTGGATTCTGGCGTGTCTGATATGACTGAGCCACACTGGTGTGGATTTTTACATGCCAGAACACTATTGCATCCAGCTGGTGTCTTTCCCTCACTGGTGAACTAATAAGTGCTGTTCATCTCCTCCCAGTTTGCACATAATGTTTACTGGAAAATCATGGAGAACTCCATTAAAAATATCAGAGTTACATGTCACATAAATATTTATGTCAAAACAGCGTAACAAGGCATAACTGGGACCCCAAGAATGGATATATGTAGCTACTATGTATTTACATAGTTTACCAAATGCTACGTATTTAGTACAGCTTTTTTTGTGGCTTCTCTAAATAAATTGTAAAGTTAAAGTGAGTTGGTGTTTTTTTTTTTTGTTCTTTTAAAAAAATATTTATTGTTAGCCTAAATAATCAGAAGTTAAAGATACATTTGGTATTGCCAAAGCAATAATACCAGGTTTACAGAAAAGAATTCACACATAACCCCAACTAATTGTCGAGCAAACATTTTTATTTGTTCCCAGTTATAACAACCTGATTGTGAGAAGTTTGGCTATTTAGGAAATATGTGGCAAAACACATGCATGGATCCCTTTCTAACATCACCAAAACCCTGGAAGTGGGCAGGAGCTCTGAGTGTGGCTGGCAGTGTTTCACCCCTGTCTGACTCCACAGAAATGTTTTCTCACCCTTCAGTATAAAAGAGACTTGTTTCTCCATTTCAAAAGTAACTGTTGGCAGCAAATAGTTGCATTCAAGGCTCCTCTGTCCAAAGAGCTTCCAGAAGAATAAAATTCCCACTTGCTCAGATGGTCGGGCTCACAAATCACTTGTGCCCGCCTTGGCTGTGTTTTTGGGGTGTGAGTGGGAGACACTGGCTCACAAGCTGTTTGCTGACAGCCAGGGCATTCACTCCTGGGTGCCAGGCTCTGAGATGGCCAAATCTGGCCTGTGCCCACTGACTTGCCTTTATCTGTGCTGTGTTGATGTATTCCTCCAGGACCTGCTTATCACTGCTTAAAAGAAAAATGTCAGAGATTCGTGTTCTCTGGAGAGTCACAGTTTTCACTGTCTTGGGGTATAAAGAACGTGGTTTAAACACTGTGTAAATTTGGGGAAAATATAGAGCTACTGCAGCAATATTTCATTAAATGTGTCTATGCACTAATGTGACACATGGTGAATTCAAAAAGTTCAATACTGTTGAATGGCAATTAAGTAAAATAAAACATATATTAGTATATCACAAGAAAGCTCTAGAGCACCCCACGCAAACTTCCGTGCTTTTTTTACTTACTCATAAGCTAATTAATTTTTTGGAAACAGGCTGCATTTATGAATTTTGGAAATTAATGCAGCACGGCAGGGATTCCAGTTTACTGCCTAGCAAAGACTGTGACTCTTTTAACAGTTCTGACAGGCACAGCTGAGTCTTACAAGAGCTATTCCCTTCCCTCCAACGTGTTTTTTTTTTTTGTCCCTTCAAACACTCTGTTGCCATATTAACAACCCATGTCGAAAATTTGCACCTACCCCAACAGTATATTGTCAGGAGCTACTTTCTGATTTATATCTTTCTCCACTGAGTCTCAAGGAACAGTGCAGGAATTAACCATTTCAAACAACAGGATGGCTTTCGAAGTGTGTGTGCTTTATACACAGTCTATGTTTATTTGTGACATTTATTTTACAGCTTCTGTCTTCAGTGGTAATATTTGCAGCTCCATCATCAACAACCGAGGTAAGAGTTTTAAGGGAACAGCAGTTTGAAACAAAGATTGCCTCCAAGAAGGAGGGCTTGAATGAGGCAATAAAATGTTTGCACATATGAAAAATACCTATGAGCTCACTGCTCGGTCTGAGTTACAGAGCCAGGGTGCAGGGAGCAGATTTCACTGCTGAAGTGTTACCATGATTAATCACAGGCTTAGGAAAGTCACTCCGAGGGTTCTGCAAGAGGAACTGCAGGGCCACCACCATGCAAGGGCTCCAAAGAGGCTTCCCTGTGCCAGCAGAGACAACTTTCTGTCCCATCCACATGCTCCTACAAAAGCTGCCAGAAGCTGCCAACTTCAGCCCAGCAGAGACGCTGGAGTCCTTATTTCTGAGCCCCAAGAGGCTGCTGTCCCATCCACTGTGCAAAAAGGCTTCAGCAGACTGATGCCTTAGCACTAATTTTGATTAGCTGTCTCTGATTAGCAGTGTGAAGGGGAGAGACTGTGGTTTCCCAGCTTCCAGCTGGAGTTGAACTGGAAATGTACAGCAGCTTTCCTCTAAATCTACATCAATATTTACACCAGCATGTCAGGATACAGCTCCCTGTGCATCTATGGTGATGCCATACCAGTCACCCAGCCTGTGCATACACCCCCTCCTGCCTCAAACATGTCCTGCAAAATGGGCAGGGATGGGCTCTTAAACAAATTACTTTGAGGGCTCCTGCAGTTCTTTTAGGAGATGATGTTGTCCTACCCTGCATATTTGGTATGGCACGGGCTGGGAGAACACCAATTAGGTTAAAGGGAAAATCCTTACTATGTGTGAAAGCTTCTTTATATTTCAGTTACACATTTTCCATAAGAAGTATTGAAAACCCTGACAAAGTGATATATGAGCAAATAAAACTTGAGTTTACGGCATACAGACTCACATTTTCTGATTCTTTCTTTTTTTTTCTCAAAACTCAGTGCCAACTGTTTTCTTTGCCATTTTTCTCCAAAACCGCTGTGCCAACCAAATGTCATTGATATGTGACTTTCCACACAGATAGATAGTATTGCAATTTTTCAAACTACTAGACTGAGGCTATTAAGCATATTGCTTTAAACTTGCACCAAAATCAGAGGATATGAAGGAAGCAGACAGTTGGCAGAACTAGCCTTTCTACCACATATGTCAGCAAGAACTATAGCTTGGGAAAATGATGATTTCTGGAATATAGCACTAATGTATTTACCGTATGCTGTGCTAGAAGCTTTTTACATTCATGCTAATAATCTGCAAACTTGGTAATTTCACATCAGCAAAACAGAGGTCTACTTTTATTTTTTTCAGCAAAGATTTAATGTATGGGGCTGTAACACTGCTAGGCTGTGTTATTTTTACCCACACACTCCATAGACTCTACTGGTAAGCTGGGAAATGCTGTCAGAAGAAACAGTAACTGCACTACACTTGTGGAAAATGAAAGTCCTCTACGTTATAAAGGTTATTTGCCTTGTTTCTATTTGCCTTGTTTATCTATTTATTTCTTAGTTAGAAAAACTGCTTTATTTCTAAATGATTTGCCATTACTAGGAACCGCAGAGATTCTAACAGGAAGATAAATAAATATATAAAAACCTGGAAATGCCAATTTCAGAGCTTACAGTGAAAGAAAAGAGTAAGGTGAACCAGGTCTGCATATCTATTCCATGAATGGTATCAGAGCACAGACAGCAGAAGTCTTGACCAGGGGCATTTAAACAACTCTCATTTAGGTATTCCAGTCTCTCTTTGCTTTAAGCACCTTCTGCTGCTGACGTTGTGTGGGCAACAGCAAAAAGGAGAACACGCATGAACATCTGAGTACACACAAGGAGCAAGACTAGAAGGATGTAGCTTACATTGAAAACATTCCTTGATACTCCTGGCTGCTTTTGTTCTTCCTTCCTTTATCCCATCCTCTATCTCCCAGCCAGGCTTTTCCGCCTGTCCCCTGCACCATCCTGATTTATAATGTTCCCATGATACAGGTGACAGGCAGCATAAGAGGTGACCCCTGAGAGCTGACCCCTCCCAGGCTGGGTCCTGTGTGCAGACTTAGGTCAAACCCATAGCTGAAAGTGGCCTGGGAAATCCCAAAAGGCCCATCTGTTCCTCACTCCCATCACACCAAGCCTTGCCTGTCATCACCCACGGTGACTCTTGGAGCTCTGTCCTGCCTGTTTCAACTTGGTTGAGCTCAGAGGAGCTGGAGATGGCTGAAATATTATTTTTTTTACCGTATTCTGCACAGCCAAATGCATAAAGACACAGATGTACTTCGACCATCTCCAAAGTCAGCTTCTGTTTGGCTCAACACTGAGCTAGGCAAGGATGTGAAACATGGCTAAAATGTGTGCTCGGTTAAGGCAGGGGCCAGAAAAAGCTTTGAGGAATGTCTACTGGGACTGATTTCCTCCTCTCTTTTGTGTTTTTTCCTCCAGATGCCTTAACATGGGGATAGACAGCCCTTGATCTTGTTGTGGAGACTGCCCTGATAGGAAATGTGTTGTGTGCCTTTATTTGGGAGGCCCTGGGTTGGTTAGGACAAAATACTGCGGGCGTGGGGCGATTCTCCAGAGTGCCAGCACTAAGGTGGAATCTCTCAGCATTGCTCATTTCCTGCAGAGCTTTCTACATCTGAGCCCTGGCAGCACCAGTGCCTGGTTTTAGAGCATTGCAAGGTGGACCACGATGTAGAACAGCCACTTTTCTAGATTTGGTGGCTTCTGAATAGTTTTACAGCAGCAAGGTCAGGGGACTGCTGCTTGCTGGGGGCAGGGCTGTGAGGGACCTTTCCCATGTCCTGTGTGCCAAAAAGGAAAGCAACTCTCTCCACTTGCAGAATAGAAAGATTTTTCCTCTTTTGTTGATGGCAAACTGAGTAACTTGCTGACAGAACTTGTTCACTGACTCCTAACACTGAAAAGCTCCTCACACTTCACATGCAGAGCCATGTCCTTCCCCACCTCGTCACCACTCAAATTTATCATTTTGTTCCAAGAAAGTTCTTTCCCTGTTCCTTCAGATACCAGATGCCCAGCTGTCACCCTAGTCCCTGGTACTACTCTNGTTCCAAGAAAGTTCTTTCCCTGTCCCAGCTGGCACCCTAGTCCCTGGTACTACTCCAATGAGTGCAGGACAAATATTTAGTATCATTTCAAGGGACAAAGTATCAGGGCTTTAGATGCAATCAAGGGAAGAGCTGCCCAGCGCTCTTGTGACACGCCAGACAAAGGATCCTCAGGGCAGAACATCATTAGCCTTCTCCATGGAGACACTGGCAAGTCAATCCTTCTGCTGTGAAAGGCAGTTTTCCCCAGTGTTGTAGCAGTCAGGGGTTCTTGTGATGCAGATGATTTATGACTGCATAGTGCTAAATCTTTCTGGAGCTGGTGGCATACCCAGGAATCGTAAAGGTGCAATATTAAAGAACCCCAAACACTACAGCATTGATGAGCAGTGTCTCTGCACAGGAGAGATTTGCAGAAAGAGTCTGATACAACAGCACATGTTGGACTATCAGAAACAGCCAGTGCTCCACAGGCACACAAAGCTGATCTGCAGACTGAAGTATGTCTGCATTTTTGACACAGAGACCAGAGAAGGAGAGAATTATCAAATTGCATTTCCTTAGGTCATGAGCAGGTTAAATTCTAGAGGAAAATAGAACTATCATAGATAAGCCAACAGTGCTGCATCTTGATGAGTTACGGCATTCTTTCCTGACTGCCAGAACAAGAGAGTTCAAATATAAGTGGTAGCAATTTCACATTTTAATTGGCACAATTGTAGAAAATGCTCCTTGGCAAGTATCAGGTATTATGTCTAACAGACCAAGCATTTGTCTGCAACAGACTTCCTTTGTGTCACACAGGAATAAATAGACATGATGCTGCCTTACATGGCATAAGCATCACCTTGTGAGCGAGATGTGTTGACTGTGAAATGAAGCTGAAGTTGGCAACGATAATGCAAACAAGAGGATACCTTCAGCATGAGTGCTGACCCCATTGCATGAATAGCACGATTCTGACTCGTAATAAAATCCTCTGCTATTGTTTGTGTGTGCATGAAACACCCTTGTAATGAAATATATACTCGTGTTCTCCCAGAAAACTGCAAGAGAGAAATTAGTGCCCTCTTACGACTTAAAGCCAGAAAGCTGCAGGCAGAAGCACTGAAAAGAACTGGAGGTCAGTTCAGCCTCTGTTTCTCAAAGTTACAGGGCACAGCCTCAGCTGCTGCTTCTTAACACTGAAGTTTTGAATACCCACTGTGCATTGCCAAGTCTTCTGCTCAGGAATTTGCAAAATTAAGCCTAAATAATTTCTTCCTTCAGACCACTACTGCTTACTCCCCCCAGCATGACTGGCCCCTACTTCTATTTTCACCTTTCCCATCCCTGAGAACTCCTGTATCCGAGTTCCTGTTTTGACTTCCAGTGACCTCACGCAGTCCCTTACATTCACTGTTCGCCTTCGCCTGCTTTTCTGATGTTTTATTCCCACTCTACATCACATCCCTGCTCTTCCTCTCAAGGACTGCTGCTTTTCCATATAAATTCCACACGGAAAAGGCCCCAGTCCGGATTCAGCCCGCTCAGCCGGAGCAGCGCTGAGTGCATTTGTTTAGAGGTAACTCAGCACCCTCTGCTGGATCCTCAGCGAACTGCAAATTTCCCTGCACGTGAAGGACCAATCCCTCCCAAAGCCGGAAAATTTCTGTGAAGACGAACGCCTACGAGAATGGTACAGGAACTTCCGTGCCTATTGGAAAATAGAAAAAAACCTTGCTTTTTTTTTTTCTTCTCCTCTTCTTAAAGATTAAAACACAGAATTTCGTATTTTCAGCTTTTTTTAACAAATGATAGAAGCACCGAACTTGGCAAATGACATTCCTCAAACTGTTTTTTCCTTTTTAATTATTTTTTCCCTAACTATTGTTTTATGTAAGAGCCACTTATATGTAACTTTTGAAAAATTTTACATTATATTCAGTTAATTAATTTTTTTCACTTTTTTTTCTGAACTGGGAAGCAAGAGGATGTCATTCAAAAGTGTTTCTGCTCAGCATGGATAGCTCCTGTGCCTTTGCTTTCTTACTCAAATTACGTTCTGTTTTCTCTTCAAAATGCATTTCAAAGCTGTAATATTTCTGAAGATGAGGTTGCTGGATTTTTTATTTCCTTAGCATTAGACTGTGGGCTCACATAGATTAGGTAATACATGTTAAGTAGAAGATACCACCAGACACTACTAAGTAGTTCAAAGCAGAAGTAGAATAATATAAATATGTATTTTCATACTACACTTCTATCTTTATTGATGTGATGTTCTAAGTTCTTATCTCAACCTACAGCTACAAAACACAGTCTGTCTGTGCCCAGCTTTCAGCACAGAAAAGGTAAACTGATGATTGCCTTAACCATGAAGATTGTTACTGAATTTAAGTGGAAACCACAGTGGTGAGCAGGAAACAGAAATCCCTCAGCTCTCTGAGGGTATTTATTCACATCTCTGAATGGCAGGGTAATTCTTTGTTATTGTGAGTGTTGTACATCCAGCATGTTTGACCTTTTCCTACATGAATTCTTTCAGACCAGGCCCATTTATAGACACAAATCTTCAGCTTCGTGAAGCTCAATTCTGCAATTGATGAGGGCTGGAGGGGTGGGATGAACCAAAACTAACACAACCAAAGTATTCCACCTGATTGTAGAATGCAACTTCCAGCAATTATAAAAGCAATTATAAAAGCTCTAGTATGACCTCACAGACTTGGATGTCAACTCTGCAGTGTGATGAAACAGAGATTAGAGAGAATCCCTACTTGGGATCCAAACAGACAGAAAACCATTGGGGCACAAATAATGTCAAAGCTGGCAAACATATTTTACCAGCCTCACTGTTCAAGCTATTCAAGCTCATCTGGAACTAAAGGAGAGTAGAAATTTTTTAAGAGTTACACTACACACCTTTATTTGAACATGTCTGTGGCATTGTAAAATTGAATCTTTCACTTGCTTGTTTGCTTGGAAGGAAGCTGACTTTGAGTTCCCAGCTAAACTTTGAATTACAAGAACACTGAGGAGGAGAAAGACCAACTTTCCCATGGTAAAAAAAAAGTAAAGGCTGTTATACACTGAAATAAGGCAAATGAAAAATTGGAAATTGCCATGCTGGAGAAGGACAAAGACACTTCTCCCTGAGCAGTGGAAGAAATAATTGATGAACTGATTATAATTCCCTTTCCCTGTCTCCCTGCACTTCTGGGGGAGAAGGCAGAGCTGGGATGGAGGGATGGGTGGGGGGAAGGCGCTTTTAGGGTTTATTTTTCTTCTCATTACCCTGCTCAGATTTTGTTAGTAATAAATTCAATTAATACCCTCAAGTTGAGTCTGTTTTGCCCATGATGGTATTTGGTGAATGAACTGTCCCAGTTCTCATCTCAACTCCTGAACTTTTCATTAAGTTTTCTCTCTCCCACCCACTTGTGATATGAAAAGTAAAACATTTCAACTCAAAAGAAATTTATCATGTATGCAGATGCATTGAGTAAGAACCAAACTTTGCAATTCTGTAAACAAAAATCTGTAAATTAATTTATTTTTTCTAGGACTGCAGTCTGCCTCTAATACTGTACAGGCACAATTATTTACAGAGTTCTCCTGCAGCTCAATGCACTCATAGCAAAAAAAGCTCATTCAACATATAATCAATCATGTTTTGCCTTAACACTTAGGTAATAAAGGACTTTATTTATACAATATATTTGAAGCCAGAATTTCAAAAAACAAAAAGATTTTGTACTCCCATTTAAAACTAGTGTAGATGTTTTTCAGAAAGATCAGTGATGTTTTAAATACAGTATTCACACTGAACAATTAGCTGTTTTATACCAATTTGTCATGTTATGGAAGTTACAAATACTTTGATATCCAAAGACAATGTACTGCTTCTTCAGATGCTTCTTAACCAAAACAATTCACAGGTGTTTGCTCATCTCTCTGCTGAATGTCCTCCAAAATTAGTTGATCCTAGAATAAAAATACAGGTACAAATGAAAAAAAAAACCTTTGTAAAACTAAAGGAAAACTTTATTCGTGTAATTTTTTTTCAGGAATTTATATAAGGAGAAGCAAAACTATCAAAAATTAAAAATACAACCTATACAGTTTGATGAAAACTTTTCTACTGCTGCTTTCAGGAATGCAGATATGCTCCTCTTTATTTCCATAAAAGCATTTTTGCCGTATTCCAATTTCAGCTACACAAATGAATCTCCAAAGCATTATTCTGTAAATGAACTGCAGTTCATTGCATTCATATAGCCAAATGACATCCATTACTAAAGTTCAATACAGCTACTTTTTTTATAACATCAATTTCTCCTACATTATTTAGAGATCCTATCAGGTTCATGCATTATTTCACATGCTGTATCACCATCCAGAAATTTCACAATTAAAACAATTGCAATGTAAGATTTTACAAACTATAAGCCTTCAATTATTAAAATATTTTTATTTTGGTTTCATGAATTCAGAACTGCTTGAGATGTGCAGGAAGATCCCATTTATTAGTATGGAATAGAAAGTGCTTTAGAAATGAATTATCTTTTTAAGATATGTTAAAAAAAAATTTCACTTGTGATGCAAATTCTGCAATAAGGAGAATTCAGTTTGCAAGATGTGATGTCAGGGTGCTCCATAACCTCATTTAGGTTCTCTTTCCCAAAAAGGGCTGGATGAGTCAAGGTCCACCAGGCACCTCACCAGCCCTCACCAGGGCTGTTCTATGATTTTGTATCTATGATTCTGTGATTTTATTAATTAATCTGCCCCAGTGCAATTCCTACCTACACCCATCCCCTTGGGCTGATGTCTATGCAGCTACTTTTGCTAGTTTTATGTTGCACTCAACAATTAATACCCTGGAATAGCTCCCTTTTTACTGTGATTTATGGACATTTACACAGATGTCTTGTAAGGCAGATCTTTAAGAGATGTGAAGTTGAGACAGAAAACTTTGACTTTATCAGATTAAATCTCTGTTAAAATACCATTCTGCAGTGAAGCAAGAACACATTTCCACAGCAGATACTCACCTGCACGTAAGACCAAGACAAAATACGATCATAAACACCAACATTTTCCATATTTTGCTGAAAGCCTACTTTCAATGTTGAAGTATCATTTTTATGTCGTATCATTATCTGTCTTAGTATCATTTTCTGTTTAATTTCAGGCTGCTATGTGCAGATTTTTTCAGGAAGTGTTAAATGTTATTTCATGAAGATTTACTTGCCTGGCTGCTGTCTGTGCCGGAGCCCAGAGATGGTGATGGGCTGCCTTGAGAGAGGCAGCTGTGGGGAAGGAGATGAGAATGGGTAGAGCTGAGGGGTTCTGAGCTCAGGAGGAGCCCACGATCCCCTCCGGCTGCTTTGGGATCCAGACGAGGATGGACACACTCTCTGTGGTAATCCCACAGGGGTGGATCTGTTAATGAAATTCATTCATGCATGAGGCCACTTCCAAAATTACTTCAATTCACTGTGCTAATATTTTAAAAGAACATGTTATAAATTATTGTGCTCTATGCATTCCTTATCAGTTTTGTACTTGTTTTAATATTTTTACATATTTCAAGAAGCACACTGACAAAATAAATTATGGAAGTGGAGGTGGGAAAAAACAAGTACTTTGTTACATATATTTTAAATTTCTGCTAGGAAGATTTATTTGGCTTAATGATTAGAAAGAACAAGAGCTCAATTTTTCTGGAACGATTTAAAGTTCTTTATTGATATTATTGATAATTCTCACAGTTTGAGACATTTTTAATGTTTAAATAAAAAAAAAACAGAAACACCTGTTGCAGGCTGCATGAAAAGTTCAGGTTACTGAGAGAACAGCCTTGTGTAGATATTGTGCTTTCATCTCTGATTTTTGTAAGAATGATACAGCAGAGACATTGCTACACTTCCTTATTATAAAATTACTACCCTTTTTATAGAAGTACCATGACTGTAGATGTCAACAGCTACAGAAGCTCAGATTATATGTGCATGTTTTTGAAAAACGTGATTCCAAAATAAAACTTCCCCCTAAAACCAAACACATTCATGTAGGTGATAGCCAGGCTGCACAATAACACTTCTTCAGATCTAGAATATAACCTTTAAGCATACAGATTAATACAGCCAGGAGGGAAATTTCAGTCTCTTATAGGAGATGGTAACCTCTTGAAAAAATATTGAATTACCTTGTCGACCCCGCTCCAGTATTTTGACTTGGCATTATGAGAGATGTCTGAGAACTTCTGTAGGATACACTACCTGTTGGAACCAGATTTTTGAAAACAGGACCAATGTGAATTACCCATTTTACTTAAGAGATAACTTTGAAAAACAAAGATGAGTACTTTTATTGCCTGATTTGGGACGAATTCATGATTGGTTCATTCAAGAATTAAAAATGGGGCACAATCAAAATAGTCAATGAGAGAGCTCAGCTGTCACAAAAACATCATATTGCACCATCCCTGCAAATCTTGTTCCAGTTAAACACGTGTTGGTTTCTTTCACCTTCTTTCATTTATTGGACTATTATTAGACTATCAAGACAGCTGTGCTGAAGTGCTCCAGTTCTCCAGCTAATCTTTTTTTACCTCATCCACCTCTGAAAACGAAATTTTTAGTGCACCATTAAATCATTGTTTCCACTTGCCCTTACTTTTGCACATAAACTTTGATGCCCTCAGCACTGTCCACTGCAAAACTTTATGGGATGGTTCTGAAATGTGCTGAACACAGAACTGTTCTACATATAATTTTACTATCTAATAAATATGTGTTTATATTCAGACACAACAAAAAAAAAACAGTTAACCTCAGCTCTCTTTATCGTGTTATGCCTGAATTTATAGGCAACCATGCATTTAGAAAGGATCTGAGCTATAAATCAGACATTACACAGAAAAAGCAATTTTTCCTCCTTCATTGAAACTGCATTGCAATTGCATTTGACTTTGTTTTGGGACATTTACACCATGTAAGAACTCAAGAGTGCTAAAAGCTCTTTATGTGGCTGGAGATGGACTCCATGAGCTGCTGAAGCCAGGTGAAAGCCTGTCTGAGCATGGACTGCTGCAGAAACATGCTGAATGTAAAACCAGGAATGAGAGAGACACACGAACAGTAGGCCTGCAAAGCATTAGGAATTCTGGGAAACTCCTCACAAATAAACAGTTCTCAAGAGACTGCACCAATTTCAGTAGGCTGTTACTCATGTCTTATCTACATCTGAGTGTTACCCAAGCTCAGGGTATGCAGGAATGAACAAAAGTGGTGGCAGGTAAAATGTCTTATACCCTATTACAGTGCTAAGGTGAAAGAAAAAATCACCATTTTGAAGAAATTCTTGAACTCTACTACCTCACTTTTGTTATTCAATATTTTTTTTAACTTCCATTTAGTTTCCTCCCTTTCCTTCATGTGATGTTTAATATGACATTGTGGGCAATGTTACTCTCTGTTAACCACAAACAGGTAAAATGATGAAGCTTAACAGAGGGTCAACCATGTATATTGCAAGTATTCCTGTTCTGTTCAATCATACATATAGTTACAGTATTTTCTTTGCAACTTTGCAAAAATCGGTTTGGTTACAAGTAATCACTTACTGAACAGAAGAGGTAAGGACTAGGAAAACATTTCATACTTCATTTTAACCATTTCCCAACTGCTGGATTGAAGTCCACGTGGCAAATTCCTTACACCTCAACATAATCCAAATTTTTCCAGTAAATTGCTAATGGATGGATTTTAATTTATTCATCCTTTCAATGTCACAGAAATGTTATTCAGTTCCAAAGTTTACTTTTACTCACCCATACGTCCATCCTGTGGTGGAGTTATAACTGATAATCTTGTTGGACCAGTTGGTGTCTCGAGCTAAATGAATATAAGTCATTAACCACAGTTTAATAAGTATATTCATTATTAAGACATTGTAAGCAATAGTGTTGTGTTTTTGAGGTCTGAAGAGCCTGCAGATTTGCTGAACTCCCTGCTGTCAGTTTTGTTCATAGCACTAAAATGCAAAACCTAAGAATTAAGTTACTATTTTTGAAGATCAGGGGGAGTATGTGTATTTTTATTCTTATCTGTCACATTCAGATAAGAAAGAGATCAGCCAGTGCCATTGTTTTCTGTGCTGAGATTCCATTCATAGGACAGCATCTGTTCCTGGATGTCACCTCTCCTAACCAGGATACCAACACTGAGAAAAGCTCCTGCCTTCATTCTCATGTTAGCAATATCATTCAAAACTTGCAATTCCCTACTCAGGTATCAGAGTCCAAACGGTGTTTTCAGACCACTGACATTTTTGTAATATTGAGATTTTAAGAATTTGCCGTTTAATTTGGCATAACAAGTTTAAAAGTCTGTATATGGCATGTGGAGAATATAATTTCAGAAATTAATGTTGTGATTTATTTCCTTTTGGGAAGGATATGACTTCTACCCTGCATCAAGCATACCTGAAATCAGCATGTACATTAAAATTGTTTTTAATAGGATTGGGGGAGAATCCTATTTTTGCAGCATTAACAGAGCAGGAGAAATCAAAAGAATACATGTGTGCAACTATACATAAACATATATTAAAAAAACCCACTTACTCTCCTCATTGGTGAAGGTACAGGATCAATCTCCATTGCCTCCATCCTTGCAAGAAAGGTCAAAATAAGTATGACAGTGTAATAAAAATAACATTTTCATTATAAAGACTAAAATGATGTTAAGATTCCAATGTTAAATTTGACTAGTAATGGAAAAGCATACTACATAATGCATAACACATATAAGTATTTAGGACTTATTCCAAAACTCACTAGCAGCAAGAAAAATCTATTCATTGATTCTGAGCTTTGGTTTATACATTTACAGAGAAAGTTATTTTATGATTAGCATTGTTATTCTTCCATTTCTCTGAATAAATATGCATATTTATGTATTTGTCATTTGTATTCACAACAAGGGCACTCTGAAATTCTATTTTTTTGTACAAAAGAAAGTCACAAGCACAGGCATAGAAAGAAACATTTTAGCTTGAGCAAGCTGTACAGTCGTTTTACTTAAAATTAAATGAGCCTTACTGGACTGGTTCATGCCATCCAACTTGAGACAACTACAGTGTACATAGAGGTGTCTGTAGAATAAATTTAGTTCTTCCCTATGGTAAATGGAGAGTGTCTCACCAATCTAGCTACCTATCTATCCATTCATCCAGAAATTCTTTGGAATAAGGTGCATCATGCCTTAGATTTCTTTCCAGTGACCACAATCCATACAACTGTTATGTACACTTGGATAGATAACACCTGCCTCAGTTCTTTAGTATTTGAACAGTTTGCAAAAACAAAACATAAAATCAGAAAATATTTTAAACTCACAATAAAAAAATTTACTTTCTGTATAGAATATTAGTTAAGATTTTCATTGAAAATTAACAAATTTGTACCTACGTTTCAGATGTGGAAGGACGACTAGAATGAAGAGAATATGAAGAATAAACACTCTGCTTTCTTGAAGGAACTGAAGTAATTAAGAAATTTACTATTAGAAAATAGTTTTGACCAGTGACCAGGTATTCCATAGTTAATATCTTAAGCCAACACTTCTTACTGGAAAATGAATTTCTGCTTGTACTGGAAAATGGCAATGGTGTAGTTTTTTCAGGAGGTTTCATACTAAAGGGGAAAGAAGGAACAACAGATATAAATTGAAAGCTGGTTTGATTAGTTCACATGTCAAATTGGTCAATAAAGTATAAAATCGAAGCATTTTATCCATCAGTAGCAGGTTTTAACATGATACTATTTGCCATGAAGCAAAATATGAATTTATTTGATAAGCTATGAACTTTCTCTTTATATAATATCTGCAGCACTCATTACATACCCACAGTATCAATTTAGCACAACATTATGCCCAAGTACTTTAGAGAACAGAAGATGTTAAAATACAACTATTAACTATAGCTAAGCCCAAAATTCATTTCATTTCATAAAATTATACATTTACCAAACTTTAAAAATCTAGTTATGAAAAGAAATGTTGGCACCTTCATGATATTCACCAATAGCTTTTTAAAACTGGTACCTTTGACAAGAACCATAAATAGGAGGAATATGTTTACTGGTTAAGCAAGGAGAGGCCCTGGGACCCTACTTTCTTGGTAGAACTCGAAAAAAGATCTAAAATTCAGTAATAACTCTGTATTTGATATAATCAAGATGCTATTTGAGATGCAGACAAGAAAACTGAGGCAGTGAATAAAAATATATAAACTGCAATAATCCACCACATACAGAGCTTCCTTTATACTGCTTTTTCTGTTACCTTGCACCAGGCAGTCTAAGAGAGCACAATACAGTATTATGTGCATTTTAGAGTCAAGGAAAGGTTTGTACTGGAAAAAAAAAACCACCACAGAAAAGGTATAAAGATCAGCAAATGTGTGCAATTAAAATGCTGGTGTCATGAACTGGCTTATTAAGGAGATTTCAGTAACAGTTTTGGCTCTATGTTGGAAATGAGTAAGATGAAAAGATGAAGGTGTATCAGTTATTAAACAGGGGGATAAGGATGAGTGACCTCTTGGTTACCACTTTGAAACATTTGAGAACAAAGATTAATTCAAGATAGGACAAGTAGTTAATTTTTACTAGAAAAATAGAAGATGAGAACCAAAATTCTGGTAAACTTTGTAAATGGGTAAGATACCAGGAAAGGTATAATAGTATTTTCCAGGCTGCTGCTAAAAAGTCCCTTGCAAAATACACAGCATGGTTATGTAACTGCAAGCAAAAATTTAAAATGGAGTATCTATATGACAGACTTGATGGAAACTTAATTTCTGAGTTAACTACTGAGTTGAATTTTAAAATAAAAGGATTTTTTCCTGACAGGATTGATTAATGTGAATAAAACGGATCTGATGTCAGAAATCACTATTTGTTTATTTCTGTAAAAATACATAAGACAAACAAAGCATGAAATTTTTATTATCAATTAAACTTACTGCTGTCTGATTACATTTACTTTTGCTGCATTAAACCTCTTACCATTGTATCTGTTGCAATTGTTGTGTTGCTTTCTTGAGAGACTCTTCCAGCTTTGCTATCTGTGAGATAATCATAGATTTAAGCAAAATCTATTTGTGTGATATACAGCTTCATTTTCATCCAACTTGTATTCTAAAGTGTTGAAAGGCTGCTTTCTATTGGTTTTAATCTTAAGACATCATTGCTATTCCAGATTTATTGGAGCTGTTATGGCTGTGTTATGGATCCATTAAGCAGTCAGTCTGAAAGAGACATGCTTCTTTTTGGCAGTTAAAGACTTAGTTTGATTACCTTTTGTTAAGAGTGCTGGTAATACTGGATAAATGATTACTAGAAAAAGTGCTTAAAAACAGTTTTCTTTTCTTTTGCTTCCTGTTTTCCATATCTGATATAAAAGCTATGTTATAATTAATACGGAGTTATCTGAAAAAGCTACCAATAAATGCACAAAATGCCATGTTCCCATATTTCTCATTTCAGATTCAAAATGCATTCAGTTTACTGCAGTATCTATTTGTAATAAGCTTAAGTGAAAAGGATTTCCTAATATGTTAGAGACACAACCAAAATATCTCCATTAAAGAATCTTATGAGCTTGCAAAATTGAAGAATATTAAGGTCAAGAACATTAGGTCAGCTCTCTAGTATGTGTGTTTTTTACAGTCTTTCATTATGTGAACATATATTATATTTTATGAAGGATGTAAAAATTTACTCAATAGCCTAAATACTGCATCTATATTTTATCCTTAATTTCCATTATGTGACCTTAATCCTTCACACTGACTTGAAGGCAAATTATGAATTTGCTTGTTAATTTTTCATACTTCTCACACTATTATTTGAGCCCTTTAATAAGATTACCTGATTTATAAAACCATATTGTTTGTGGGAGATACTAGGCTCTTTTTGCAGATGCAAAAGTCTGCAAAACAGACTGAAGACATAATATAACTTATGTAAGATCAGGTTTTTGGTGTTCTTCTGTTTTCCTCTTCCTAATGAGAGCTAGGTTTGATTAAAAAAGTGACCAATCAGGAAGAATGTACTTTACCCTGTTGCTCTGTAGGACTGGGTAATTTTAAGACCAAAGTACCTTAAAAAAGGTAACTATTTGATTTTCAGTATTTTGGGATCCTAGCATTAACACAGCATCTAGACCTGCCAGGAATATGGACAGCCAAGTGCCCACCATCACCTGCACCCCAAAATCTGCACAATTCACAAAAACAGCAACAAAGCAGTTTAATGAAGACCTGGAGACCTTGTGGTTGACAGTGACAGGGATGACAAACTAGAAATAAGGAAGGGGACCTGAAACAAAACAGCCAAGCATGAGAAACTGGAAGGGTGTTTGAAACAACCAGCCTCTCCTGACCCTGATCCAATGCAGTTTTAGCACACTAAAAACACACACAGTGAGCAAAACAACAAACCTACCCAAAACAGTGTGTCATTGAAGCAGTAACCAACTATATTTTGAACTGCTTTAGTACTGTCACCCAAACACCTTCCTTAGGTCAAGCACCATCCCTGAGTACTTTCCAAACTCTGCTGAGTGAATGTCTCAACATTAAATCACTTAGAAAATTACCATTAAAAAGTATCAAAACTCTCCACAGATTCTTTGGAGATAACATCTCTATTTATGCTGAATTCTATTAAGAGATTTATTTTACTTTGTCTACAGGTTTCAGTTTTACTATCTGGAGTTGGTACAGTAGATTAGAAGGGGGATGAAATCGGGATTCCTCCCTGGCCTGGCTTTGAAAGCAGAAGGACAGGACCCTGAAAGAACTACACACACCACAGGATACTACAACTGATCCCAAAATGCATTCATGAAGGACAGGGAGGAATGGGCCACAGAGCACCTAATTTTCCAAGATTTCTATACATGAAAATCACCCCAGAAACTTTCCTCACCAAGTCACCAATACTGCCAAGTAGCTGCAGGCAATATCCCATATCCTTAGAAATGAAAGAAACATCCAACTGTTTTATCAACTATTTAGAAGTAGCAGAAAAATGAAAAAGAAATCTGCCTTCCAACCTACAAAGGAAGAAGCAGAGTCACAAATGCAGTACCTGTTCTCCACAGAATAATTAATTCTGTCCTTCTTCCCACTGAGCTATCCCAAATTCAGGGTATTAGCCCTTAGTGTTGTCCCCCATTGCTCAAGCTTCTCATTTATTTTGTCAGCCCTGGTCTTCTTTTCCTCTGGGCTTATCTTCTAGCACCTATCTCTCCCCACCTCTTTCACTTTCCCCCCCATACAGTGAATTGAGTTTCTTCCCTCCCTGTCCTTTGATTCTCTGTTTAATCTTAATCACCTCACAACTAGAATATTTTATTAAAAATAGTCATCAGAATTAACAGAGTCCTCACAGACTTTAAACTATTAAAAATTGATATTTATAACGACAGAAATGAGTCAATCCTGATAAATTATTCTAAGTATTCGGATAAAAGATCAATATAGTTTCTAAAAATAAACCAAAGTAACAAGGAAAGCATAAACAAAACCCACGAAAATCACAATTAGAGTTACCTTTTGTTTGTAGTATGTTAATAAATGCTTACGATGTCTTTCTTGAAATTCTGAAACCTAAAAATAAATACAGTTATATCAAGCTTCATATAATTACATTTATGCACCTCAGCAGAGAAGTGATGGAAAAAAACTACTTCACAGTATTCAAAGTTTTCTGTATTTTAATAGCTAGTTAACATATCTTCTTTAAATCCCCTCCAAAAAAAACTCCCAAAACATTTTAAATTATTATTACTGATAGATAAAGTCTTATAAAGTTAATTTAATCCAATATGACCTACACTAGTGTTGGTAGATATATTTCACTGAAGTTATATTTTAATACTATGTTCAATAAAAAGGTAAAGACATTAGCCAGTTTAGCTGCAGTGTTTCTTATTCATTAATGCTAAGTAAACACATAAAATTAATGGCAACATAAAAAGTAATCTGTCTTACTGGCAATTATAATATGCCTTGTAAAAATACCCTGTTAATTAAAAAATGATTGTTAGACACACTGTCTGGTGATGTATAAGCACTTCTTGTGTCCAAATGAGGATCATAAACCATGACAGGTTAAAAGTAAAAACGACAAGGTAGGCAAGACAAGAGCTTGAGGAAAAAATTACCACAGGCAATAACTTCTAAAAAATCTTTCTTCTCATGTGTAAGAAAAATGCCAGAAAATGTGAAGGAATAGAGACAACCAAGAAGAAACACTCTGAGAATATAAACCCACAGAGAAGTGTCCAACTTAAATGGTTACTGTTTATTCCCTGTGGAAGAACCTGGGAGGTTCCCACTGAATACTCATCAGAGGATCAGGTGTCTTCAGAAGAGCTGATGGAAGAAATAACCCTCAGAAACAGATGGCTTTGAGCTGCCTCCCCTCACTCAGAAATGAGTTCTTGGGTCTAGGAGAAACCTCAACTTAACAGTTTAGTGTTCAGTACCAGTGAAAAAGTGAATCAGATCTTACCAGTCGTTTAAAACAGAATAGGGGACATCATCATCCCCCTTTAAAAAATGCATGTTACTATATCCTGAGTCTGGTTAACATCTCAGAATGGACAGAGTAGGTCTGACAATAGTTCAGATTAATCAGAGGAATGAAAGAGCTTCAGTAAACGAATGACCACATAGAATATGAATCTTCATGGCTAAAGAAAAAGATAGTTGAAGAAAGGATGCATTAGCAGCCTAAAACCAATGATTAGCACAGATGTAGTGCACTGGAACAGATACTTTTTCTTCCAGAATGGGATTCAAGAGTATAAAATGAAACTAACAGGTAAAAACCTGAAAAACGAAATCATCATCAGGCACTGAACAACCTGTGGACCTCCCTTCCACAGTATGAGACAGATGCTAAAATGCAGGAAACAACCTGACAATTATGTGGGGAAAAAATCCACCACAAGCTTCTGAATGCAGAGGACCAACCCAGCCTGGAGAAATCCCTGTGCCATTGGTTTATGGAAGCTGGGAGGCCCTTCTGCAGATGTATCACTACAGGCCAGCTCTGCTCTCATGCTTTCCTAAGCACCTGCTGTTGTGACAAGATACTAGATTAGATAAGAGATTAGATAAGATGCTCTTATGTCTTTTGATGCTGGGACAAGTTCTGAACATACCTCAATGCCTTCATTATACTTGAATATGCTCCCAACAGGTGATCTCAGGCTACAGGCAACCTGCCTCAGCCTTTAGAGATGGAGCCCTCTTTCCCTTCCTTTGGCACACTATGGAAGTTTGCATTCCCATGTCATTGGAGGTGTGGTTCCTGCATTGGTTCAGTTTACAGATAACTGCTGATCCTGCTGTTAAAAAGTGGATACAGAAGGATGGAGGAAGTCTTCAAGTTTACCTGTGTCACCTCTGCATCTGAGGAGGAGCTGTGCTCAGGAAAGGGGCCAAGCTCAGCTCTGGAAAAGCCTGTGAAGCCTGGGTAGAGCAGATGTGAACCCATGAGCACTGCTGGAGAAAACAGGCAATATTCCCTGGGTCACTGCTCTGCTGCAGCAGGAAGCTCACCCAAAGATCAGCAAGTCCCATCCCAAGGAGAGGAGAACAGACAATGAAGGCTGCAGCTGGGCCCAGGGAGAATGCACTGCTGGAGTGGCTGGAACTGCTGCTGAAATGCACAGGGACAGGGACAGGGGCACCAAGTGCCAAAGCCAAGTTGAAGAGATGCAGAAAATGAGAAGGGAATGGGAGTTTCACTCATTTAACCCAGACAGCTACTTAAGTTTTTGACTGGAAACTAAGCCTGAAGAAAGGAAACCTATCTGGAATTTAAAGAAAGCAGGAAGAAATTGACCTTGGAATCATTTACTGCATCTATCTGGAAAAAAGAGACCTGTTTTGATTAAAAAAAGGAAAAAAAAAAAAAAAAGAAAAAGGGAGCGAGAGCACAGTCAGGACTGTAGCCAGCTCAGGTTTTCACTGTGTGATTTTTTATTGCTATAATTAAGGTACACTATCTGGGCACATTTAAGCATCTGGCAGATCTAATTTTTCATTGCATGGAATTGAAAGTGATTTTACACCATTAAAATAACCAGACTAGTGGTCCTTAGAGAGAGTTTGAAAACATAAGCAGTGACCATAATGAATAATTTATGTCTTCTTAAGAACTCAGAAACTGTGGAATTAAGGAAGTAAAGATGGTAACGGGTATACATTCATTTTCAAGCATTCATTCATATACTTCTCCTATTCATATAAAAATCAGTAGGAGTTGCTGATTATTTTATAGAGTTAAAAAGTTTTAAGGCAGATTCACCTGTGATATTTCTTTTGAATATTTCTTGCATAACACATCTATTCCCATGAACAGTGATTGAATATCAGGCCTTGTCTATGAAGAAAGAAAAGTATACCAAGGTTAAAATTTTTATTAGCAAGTTATATTAAATAAAATCTTTTGTAAAGTGTTTCTTAAATTGACTGATGCATATAAATAATAATAATAAAAAAAGACAGATGAGGGTATGATAATGCAGAAATTGAAAACAAGCCCAGTTTTCTTTAATGGTCTTATCAACCATCTGGAAGGCATTGGACTTTTGTTTATATATATTAAACACACATACACTGATTGAGATTCAGGTAGTAGCAGTGTCCAGGGGACATTCAAGGAGGATGCTGCAGCCCCTGGAAGAGGCATTGCACAGACCAACAGCCCCGTTCCTGGCAGCCCCTTTTGCTTCTCACCATTCCCAGCCACGCGGATTTTATAAATCAGTTTTGTTTCACAGTCCTTTTTCAGAACAGTTCTTGTGCTGACTGGGATCCCTTTGTCTCCCCTGCCCACTGGGCAGCAGAATATTATCCTAGAACAAGGAAAGAGCCCTAAAG
Source organism: Daphoenositta chrysoptera (assembly GCA_013397915.1). Taxonomy (NCBI): domain Eukaryota; kingdom Metazoa; phylum Chordata; class Aves; order Passeriformes; genus Daphoenositta; species Daphoenositta chrysoptera. Next base: position 1,027,663 of record VZRO01003297.1, on the reverse strand, counting down.
TGGTTGCTGAATTTTGTAAGTATTTTATGACTTGTGTCTTTTAATCAGAGATCATGATGTGGCCTCACAAATGGCCACCTGTGCTTTTAAAAAATGTTGACAAGTGCTCTACACCTAAGCCATCATTGTAATAAAAATATATTTATTACTTATGGTGAGGAAAAAAATGCTTCAAGATATAAAGTGAATTTCAGAATAATAGTGACATTTGGACATCTCTCCAAATCTACAAAGCTGTGTAGAGAATTTAAGTGTTACTTTAATCCAGAATACATGCATTCTTAAAAAGTTCATAAGAAAAACAAATAGAAGAAGAAAATACAACTCCAAAATCGTTATACTAGTTATACTACTACGTTAGAATAGTTAAACACCTTTCAAAAACAATGAATGTTGGGAAAAACAAATCTACCTGTAACCTGGAAGGTTCTCTTTGATGTATTGTAAATGTCTAAGAAAAAAGACAGGTTCACAACGACCCCAAATTTGAATTAAAAAAGCAAAAATAATGCGGGCATACTTAGATGATAGGAAAAGGCTGTCCCAGAAAGAAGGCAGCCTTTATGGAAGTAACCACCTTCCAAAATCCAGTAAAAAAACCTGAAACTGCTGTAGGCAAAATCTAAATTACTCCCAGAAGTATTAAACATCTCAAAAGGCTTAAGAAAATAGAAAAATTTTTAAAAGTGAATTATTAAAAGGAGTAAGAACTAGGCCACCTGTGAATGAAACATAAGTTTTCTGGGATACTAAGAAAGCAGGATAAGTGCAGTCACTTAAATTAAAAATAGTGTATTGAAATAAAAAAGGGTTAGGCGGTTAGGCTTTCCTCCACTTTGAAATGCCCAAACATCTAGAAAGACAGTATTTTTACCTCCACCAAAAATATCTTATCACTAGCATAAAGTCAAATATCCAAGATTCAATAACAGTCAAACCTATTTTTAATGTGTGTTTAAATTATATCTTTTTAATAATAAAGTGAAAGGGAGTGTCTTGTGTATGAAAAATAATTATGTGAGGAGCTAAATTAGCAACCTGGACTTGCAATGGATTTGGATCTTGTGGACCCCAGCCCCTGACTTAGCTGTGTCTCTAAGCCAGGTTTTCCCCTGATGGGGGAGTGATTTTAAAGAAACTTTCAGCACTCTCTGCTTTAAGATACTTTATTAAGTCTTATCAGAGAAGTAAAGTCACTGGTGTGACCCAGACACAGCACAGAGCAGAGAAGTGCAGCTGAATGCATCCTTATCAAGATAACACAGCCTTCTTAGAGGTAAATCATCCAATTAAAGCCTAAAACGAAAGATATTTTCACTTTTCTACCAATGTTAGACAAATGCTTTTGTCACGTACACAGGAACTGCGGAATTTTTCATCCAATAATTTTTAGGAGCCTACTACTGCAAAATATGGCATACTAGAAGAAGAAGAAGAAAGCCTAGAAACAACAGCAATCCTCCATCTTGGAGTTTTTGCTTTTTATCTATTTACTACATTAATAAACCCAACACCTTTAAATTTTTCACCCTGTGATAACCTTATATAATACTCTATTATTTAGTTCTCACTAGAGTAGATTCTAGTTCTTCCCAAAGAGTTGGCAGTTTTCTTCATGGATAAAGATCAAAAACAGTGTTGTCCACGGGGGTAGAACCCTTCAAAACAGGCAGGGAAATATTCTCTGCATTCTGGGCTCCCACAGGATCTTTTGTTTCCCATATTTGCCACCATCTACTGGGCTGTCCTGGGCAGCAGCTGATGATGGCCTGCACGGTTTGCTCACCGCAGGGCTGTGCTTGCAGCTGCCAACGCATTTCTGATTATTGATGAGCTGTACCTGCACTCCTCTCACCAGGGGAAAGCAAGGAAAGCTGCTTTTCCTTGCTCTCCCCAGCTACTGATTTTTACAGAACTCACAGGAGGTAATTAATTGCATTTGAGACTTCCTCTGCACGTCTGAGTCTGGTTGACATTAGCTAAAGCATTCAAAAACTTCCAAGTGACACATGGAGAAAGAGAAAAGCAGACAGCACAGTTAACCTACCTATGGTGAAAATACCAACAAGAATAGTTTGTAATATAATAAAAATATAAAAATACAAACAAGACAATAATATTCCATCTAGAAAACTTAATATATTTATAAGAATGCATTTAGCTTCTTTAAATGAAATGTATTCACAGGAGCCAAGCTCTTGCAATCTATTTAGGGTTCCATCAAAGCAATGACCTTGGTATAAGTACCTATCAGATTTGAAAAAAATAAAACCCAATCAGCTTCATGCTGATGTAAAAACTCTTTCAAATAAAGGCTTGTACAACGCTGTTTGTATTTTATCTGTTGCATGGAGGAGTAGCAGATGTTAATATGATATTCTGAAATACTGAACAGCCAGATTCTGATTTATCCTAACATTTAACCACCCTCTGGGGAAAAGCAAGTGGGGATCATGAGACATAGAAGGAAGACATAAAGGTGACAAGAATACATTACTGTAAAGACGAGAATATTTAACGTGTACATGTTGATTACCCAACATACAATTTAATTAGGAGTTCAACACATTTATAGGACCTCCTCCTCATTGGGAATTCTTCCATAGCATCAAGCTCATAAAGCTTACCAGGTATATTTCCACTCAGGTTCCTGAATTATAGAGCCATGACTTTTTTATATGCATCTTTAATTATAATTCCAATCATTTTATCTGTTCTTAATCAAGGATAAGCAATCATCATTAATGTCTTTTTTAAAGAATATGGTAATTTGCTTCCTTCCAGCCCTTGAGAGCAGTGGCAGGTTCTAATGAAACATCTAATATATTTGTTAGTATCCCAATTATTGCATTTGTAAATTCCTTCTGCATTTTTTAAGCAAATTATCAAGTTCTGCTGAAATACTGTAATTTAAGACTGATTTAACTTAAAAATTGCATTGTTTTTGAGCAACATGCTGGACAAGATGACCTCCAGAGGTCCTTGACAACTTAAATTATTCTTTGACTGAAATTAATAACAAAGTTTGCAGCAACGATAGGTTGATATTGAAAGCATATTAAAATATGCCCTTTAGAATTTTTATGAAGGGCTTTTTGATTTTTTTTTTTGTATTTGATGGCTGTGTGCATTGTTCCTTTGTATTATAATTGCAATTTGTTGTTTTGTTGTAATTTTGTTTTAGTAGCATTGTCTTCTTCAGCGTGCAAGATTCCTAGAAGGCCCTCATGTTTAGCTGTATTGAATTTTATTAAAAGTTTTAAGTGTTTCTTTTTTATACTTACAAGGCATTGTCTCTTAGGTAGGCATCAGTCTACAAAAATATAAATGTTTTCACAGCCTATTTATGAAATCAGCTAAAGAGAAGATTGCTCCAGGGAGAAATGGCAAAATTAAATATTCCTAATGATTTATCAAGAAAGGGAATTAAAAGCTCTTAATTCTCCAGTGAATAACAAGAATTCCCAACAATATTTCAGATCCTTTCTTAATCACACAGCCACGAGGAAAATAGTTAAGTTTAAGAGAAAACAGGGAAAAAAAACCCTAATCCACTTGAAAACATTGCTCAGCCATCATGGAGGTTTTCAGTTCAGTCCATTACATGAAATAATTCATTACAGTTCAGTTTCTGTGATGTACAAATGCCAAAATCAACAAACATCTTTCACATTTTGATAATAATCACTGATGTTACATAGTAACCAGTAACATTTCTTGAAAAGTTTAGAATGATTTACAGTCCAGCAGAACCCGAAAACCTAAAAAGTCTCCATAGGTTTTAATTTGAAGGAATATATACAACAAAAAGCTGAGCTGTCTACTGCATAAGTATCTAAGTTTAGCAACCTATTATCAGTAAATATTCATGTCACAGTTGGCAAAAAAAAAAAAAGGAAGCACTTTGTAATGCAAATAGTTTAGCTGTTAAGCAAACCACAGATTAATGTAATGCAACAAATCTAAATCTTGATTTACCTCTTTTGAAAGGACTAACGTACGACAAGCACTTCTACAGACCAAACATTCATCTTTTTTGCCTGTAAGGTAAAGACACATTTAAAATATACAACAAACTGAATAGATATTGAACACATTGTAAATAGAATGTGATGCCTAAACCTCTGCAGCTTGTGGAAGAAATCTGCAGGTTAAACAAGAAGTATGAATAAACATGAATAAAGAATTTGATTCTATAACCATTACACAGACTGGCACAGGAAAAATGTGTGTGAATGTCATCAGGTCTTACTCCTGCAAATAAGCATTCATGTAAATGATTTTATGAATATCATTAGTGTCACAGAATGCAGGTGACTTTTAGTTTCCTTGATTTAAATAGGACTACTTGCCTGGTTTAATTAAATGTATGCTTAAGTGCACTAATGACTTACAGTCAGCCTGATATGTGGCTTTTTAGACTGGGACACAGTCTGGTTCTCCTAAGAAAATATATGAAACACAAATGTCAAAGAATTAATAATTTTACCTCTTGAATTCCTCCAGTGAGAAAACAATAAAATTACTTTTTAACACTTTTAAACTGCCTGATTATTTGCAAACATAGTAGAAATATTTATAGCAAATACACATAATTTCAGTATTTATAATTGATACTTTGACTAGCTACTTCTTAAGATTCTAAGGATCAATGCTTACAAACATCGTTAAATACATTTTAAACCTTGTATGGTCATTAATACTGAATTCACAGCAAAAAGATATGTAATCTCTCAGGTGTTTTTCTGCCAAACACTATTAGGAGCAGCAAGGAAAGATGCTGTTCATGTTCTAGGAGCCTGCGAGCTGTATTTAGAGGCTGCATTTTATGATCCTCTATCCTCAAGAGCAACCCTGTGAAAACGTCTAGTCAAAAGTTTCTAGTTCTGAAATGCAGCTTGATCATTTATCCTGTGTGCCCTAACAAAACCCAGGGCATTTAGCATGATCTCAAAGGGAAAAACACTGGTATTTGTCTGCTGCAGATTTTTTTCTTTTTAAGAACAACTTAATTTTTCCTTTATCTTTCCCATGTATTCTTCATCCAAGAACATCACAGGCGTCCCAGAACGTGACTCTGGAATTGTACACAACACAAGAGCTTCAAAACATCACTCCCAACCTTCCCTCGTGCTGCTGAAAGTTTTCAGGAACAATACTGAGCCTTAAAACTCATTGAGACTACTACTTCCAAAGCCTACCCTAAACAAAACCTACGTTTTTTTTAATTCCAGTTTCACTACTGAAAAACCATTCATTTTCCCAAATTAACCAAAAGATAGTGCCATCTATTTGGGTTTTACATAATTATGTATCATAAGCATTCGGAATCCAGTTTTATTGACGCCTCCACTGCCTGTGCCCAAGGCTTGCTCTCAAAGCCACACCCACCTGGAGGTGGACACAGGCGGGTGTTTAAAGATGTTTAAAGCAAATCAATAGCAAGGATTGCAAAGGCTTATCAGTAACATTCGAAAAAGTGCTCAGAGCTTTCTTTGTTTCCACAGCGGGTCAGAAACACCAATGTTTAGGGCGGATGCGTGCACGCCAGCACAGCCCGCGCCGCCGGGCGCGCCCCTGCAGCCATTACCTTTCTGCAGGCAAATCTCACAGAAAACGTGGCCGCAGCTGGTGAGGCTGAACCGCGGCGTGGGGCTGCGGGGCTCGCAGAGGCAGGAGTTGCAGAACACGGGCACGGACATGGGGCAGCGGGGCAGGAGGGCCCGGGGGCTGGGGCAGAGCCGGCCGGACTCAGGCCGAGCCCCGCGGGGGCGTCCCCGCCATGTCCCGCCCGCTGAGGCGGCCCCGAGGGCAGCGCGGGCCGCGGCCCTCCCGCCGCGGGGCCTGAGGGCGGCAGAGCTTGGTCCTCACGCCCCCCGCTAAATAATTTGGTTTTTGTGGCCTCTCACTGCCAAACTGGAGCGGTGCCCACGCAGAGAGTGCGCTGAGAGATTCCTTCTCCCGACCCCAAACTTGGGGAAGTGACTGCACCCACAGCGCTCCGGGCAGGGGCTTCAGCAGGAGCCCCACCCTGCTCGCTCCTCCCGGGTCAGCAGATGAAAAAGAATTAAAAAAAACCAAAAAAACCAGAGAGGATAACTGTGGATTTCACTCTTTTAAGCGCAGGAATCCTGGAAATTTGTTAATTCACTATCACAGGTTTGCTATGGCATCTTCCGTTGTGGAAAAAGAGCAAAACAAGGATATTTGATGTTCATTAGACCAAAAAAAAGACCCCATTGCTTCCTAGTTTCCCTTGATCAAAGTTTTAGGGAAATAGTACCTTACAGACCTAGTTGTAGTGCAGGCTGTAACTCTGAGTATGACAGAGCCACAAACTGCAGAGGAAACTTTTAACTTCACTAAGGCCTCTGTCCCCAAAGCGCTTCCCAAAAGAGCTGTGACAGCTTCTGCTTTATAGAGTTAATTAAAAATCTTGAAGGAGACTGAAAACACTTCAGAATAGCAAAGATGATAATGATGAATAATAGAAGTAGTAAAGAGTTAAGCAATCTCAAGTTATAGTCAAGGCTCCCAAGTCTCAGTGCTGAGTCTATACTCTTTGAGTATAGACCTAATTAATATGGTGGAACACGATCAGCTCTTTTATAAATTCTGAAATGTTGCTTATCCTCGGTCACTTACTGGAGTGTATTGTAAGTGAAATGAGTTATGTTTATCATTGGGGTGTTGTTAGGAGCCTTACACTAAATATCAGCTAAAGTCTGAACCACAATCTTGTCCAACACTTCATTACTTTCGTCTTGGACTTCATATACCATATGGTTTTAACACATATTTCCTTTTTACCCGCCACCAAAGATGTTATTACAAGACATGTTGTGAGTGAGTGCTCTATAAAAGTAAATTTAATAACACTTATTTACCAGTCATTCCAAGTGGCAACTCTAAAGTATCAGAATTTTTAAATATAGGACACAACACAGTGAGTAGCTTTATAAGATTTTATTTTGATTGATTTGGTCCCTGGAACATTGCTTTTTGTCTCTACTTTGTATCAATTTTATTGATTCTTACATACTCCCAGCTGTATTTTAATTCCCATGCTGGAAATGCGAGTGGACTTAAAGGGCAATGTCATTTCCTTGCTCATGAAAACAACAGGTGAGGAGATAGAAAAAAAGAAAGAAAGCAGTGCCTTTAGACCAATAATTGGTCTACAGATATTTCAGCTTTCACTACCTTTTAAACTAGCAAAGAGTCTGAAAAGAGATAGGAAAACAAACCACAATATTTTGCTATCACAGTTCTCTAGAAACTTCAACTTCCATGTTTTTATATATAAGCACCTCCAACTCCCTACACTACTGCTGCTTTGTCAAACTAATTGTCTGGATTTTTAACCACAGCTTTTGACTTGTCTTTGTATGATACTGTAGTTACACTGCTGGTAGTACCTAAACTAGCTAAATAAAGGCATAAAGATATATGCAACCAAGCTGCAATAAGCAAAATGGAAAATTAAGTCAAAAAACTGGTAAGTTCTGTAGGCAGTCATTAAAGTTGCTAAATAATTAAAATAATAAAAATTCTCAACCCAGAAATGTTTAGTACAGGGATGAATTAAAATAAAATTGGCATTGTTTGCCAAGAAACCTGTAATTTGGGTTACTTTGGCATACTTCATAAAGACTATAATTTACATAAACAACTGTGGGAGGTATCTGATCATCATCAATTCTGTAGCCTAATGTTTAGGGCTTTTCTGGAAGTAAAAAGTAAGAACAATTCCAAATTGCTTGTCTGGGTCTCTCTCTTCCTTGGTAATTGCTACCACCACTGATCAGTTCAAATTCTAAATATTTCACAAGAAAGCAGTCACAATTATATTTAGGTGTTACACATACATAGATTGCGTTCAAGACACTCTCACCCAATTAAGCACCACAGGGGATGTAATTATTTCTCTGTTTACTATCTGAATCCTAGTCAGTCTGAAGTGCTGAACTGTTCATGGTAGTGCCAAATAAGATTGCACGAAGAGAAATTTAAAATCTTAGGAAACTTTATTATAGATTTCTATTTTAGATTTAACAGTCCTTAGGTGAACTTAAATGCTGCCTTAGTCACTGACTCCTTCTTTGATATTTAGCTCTCTATTTATTATCTGTAGAGGGGGAAAAGACCTGATAAAAGATGGGATTCAAGGAGTAAAACAGAAGGGGATGTCCGAGGTTGTGATATAGGTGGAGAAACCAGCATTAGAATCAGAGCAGAAGATGAGAGAAGGTTGAGAGTTCTACACAAGCAATTTTCTCATAGGTGCAGGGTTTCTTTAGATGTTCAGTGTTAAATGGTGTGCAATTTTTGAATCTGTGCATTGACTTCATAGAACTTAAACAAGCTTCTTGGATATAAAGAAATCCCTGAGAGATTTGATTTGCCAGATTCCAACGGAGATGAGGATTAGTGTTTGTACTATAGCCCACCACAAAATATTGCTGTTGGTCTCTTCACTTGTCTTCCGAAATTTTTCTTCACGTTCCTAGAGAATAAAGGCAAAGCATAATTGTTACCTTTTGGCATCTCTATGTTTCATGGTAACTAGAAAGGCATCCCTCTTCTGCATAGTGGTCAACAAAAACTTTGTCATGTGGATAAAAGTGAAGGTTTGTACTTATCCATATGGTGGCTATGTTTACAAATTAAAACTGAGAAGCAGACACACTGCATCCTGAAGCAGGAAGGCAAACAGAGCTTCCCTTGTTCACAGATGTGCTAAATATGTTCCATTAGTACAGATTTTAACCTGTTTAGGTTTACAGTCACTTCCATATTGCTGTCAAGAGCCCTTTTGCAGCCAAATTTGTGTTTTTAGGTAACTAGTTGATATATTTCAAACACAGTCTAAGTATCTGCATACATATAGAAAAGTGACTGGCTGTACACTTGTTTGAAGAAGGGCTTTATTTCTAACATCATGGGGATATATAAATATACACTCAGCCATTTCCTTCCCTACTCAATAAAGTTTGTGCACACGGAGCAGGATGGAAACAACAGCTGGCAGCATCACCCACAATGGCTGACCCTGACCAAGAAAACTCTGCTTGGAAAATCCTGCTTTAAAATAACACCTGCTGCTATAAAATAACACCTGTTGTTATAAGCATGAGTTCACAGTGATTAATTAGTTTTATGTTCCTGCTTAAAAATATTTTGCAAGGTAATGGAGACTCTTTTAGTTAAATATCTCTGGATTTTTATGAGTTAGTTAGAAATAACACTGCAGTTGGATAATAAACCTCATAATACTTTATAAATCAATAAGCCTATGCACAATATTCATAACATTTCCATTAGGGGACATACATACTCTTTCATAGTCTTGTTCTTTGGTTACGTGATGAATTTGCTCAATTAGATGTTCTAGTCTGACATTAACTTCATTCACTTTGTCTTTGGCTTGAATAGCAGATTCATCCAAAAAATGTTCCCCAACTCTGATGTCCAAGTGGATACGCTGAAAACAGAAAAAATATGTTCTCATTACTGTGTCTTCTGCTTTTTCTAAACTCCTTAGAATAAAAATTAAACGATGAATAATTTCCCCTTAAGTTCATTGCAGGAAAATAGTTTTAATTGCTTATAAAAATCCCTCCTAAATTTAGAATCAGGTAGAAAATTTGAAGGGTTTCCTAATTTTATTTTTAAATTAGTTATACAAATTTGCAATCTTCACTAATGTTAGAGCATTATTTTATGCTAGTATTGGTTCAACCACCATTAAAATGTTTTCTTTGTCCAAAATAGTTAAAAAATTAAGGACTGCTCATTCTATTTCACATTTCATCTTAATATTGCAGAAATTACATTCTTTAATAGTGCTGCTGGAAGCTTTTTACAAATACACTTCTAGATTCCCTCACATAACTGTTTTCTTCACATTAGTTATCCAATATGAAATAACTCCCAATATTCTCTAAGCTCTGTTGTAGGACCTATAACAAAAATGCCTTAAACCAGCCAAGCAATAGAACCACAGAAAGAAGAGAGCAGAATGGAACTTGCAACATTATGCAACTTATTTTGGCATGAATGAAAAATTTTACTAAAACTAGTAGGAGAAAGTTCTCCTAGAAGGCAATTAGTACCTAAGAAAAAATAAAAAGGGTTTAGCAAACAAATAATCTTCAGAACCCTAGAAATTTATATTGCCATGATAGAAGTTAGGTCTACTCAGACATCAGTCACAAATGAAGAGTGTATCTTCTTTCAGCTGTCTGGAAGTTACCAAACTGTATAGGTAGAAATCCATCTCACAACCTTGTTGTCCATTAATTTCTTTATTTTGGTTTGAAGGAGTTCAGATAACCATCTGGTGCTTACAGAAGAACACTTAAGAGATTTAGCTTAGCTAAAGAATGTTTTTCCTTTTGTGATCTTTATTCCTCCAGATATAATTAAAAAGAACAGTATTTTCCTTTTTTATTTGTGTGTTCTCAAGCTAAACAAACCACCTTATTTAATGTGTGTGATATTAATGTTCCTCTCTCCTGCATCTGTTCACTTATTTTATTTAGAATGGCCAGAACTCTACATGGTGCATGTATCATGGGAAGTGATGTTAATACACCTTCACCCATACCAAATAAAAATCACCTGCACATCCTCAGAATCACATTCTTGGTGTGTAATTAACTGTGACCAACCAAAGTTCTCTCCCCCTTACCCCCTCTAGTTGAGGCTCCACAAATTTATTTTATGATTAGACCTAAGTGCTTTTGCAATGTATAGGATTACATTTCCATTATTTTCTATCAATGAGTCTGTAAGAACACCTTGTTATTCCAGTAAAATAATCCTACTCCAGTACTGTTATTTCTGTGTCATCTACACATTTCCAAAGTGCACAGCTAGGATGAGATTTAGCCTACCTTAACACATTTTGAAGATGTTTGTATTTAGCTGGTTATTTAACTCTTTTGCAGTCAACTGAGAAAAGAACCCCCAAACCACTCTACAGATTAAATCTCTCATGTTCTTGGGATGCAGCAAATAAATAAAATTTCAAAGCAATATTTATACTTTTTTTTTGCTGCCATCAGTACAGCCATGATATCACTTTTGATGGCTTCTTTTTTTTTTTTTCCTTTTCCCCAAATCTGAATTAAAACCAACTTTGCTGGTAGTAGGCAATAACAAGTATGCTGATATATTCTTTATTTGAATATCTTTCAAAAACTAAAATGTTAAATTTTCACTAGGAATCCAATCTAAGTTAGTAAAGACATGGAATATCTTTATAAGAAGTGCTTGTGTTAGTCAATCTTACATATCTGTCTTTTTGATCCAAATTAGTTGTTCTTATTGATCAGAATCTTTCACCTTCAAAGCACAACACAAACATTAAATGTCTCTATCCTTAGTCTTGCCTCTTGAGTGATGACTTCTTAAATATAAGAACAGTCTTTTTATCTCTTCATCTGCATAATTCTGTGTTTGCTTTCTTTAATAGCTAAAAAACATTGAGTTATCTGCTAGAAGTTAGACCAACTTCTAATCCAGTTTGTAATCTCTGCTGTTTGTAAATGATTTCTACTGTTACAACAAAGAATATTTAGGAAATACACCTACCAGTTTACTTCCTGCAATTACTGCAAATCTTGTGGAGTTAGACTGGAAACAAATTATATGCTCCCCAGAGAGGTAGGATGTAAAAGAAAATGTCCCTTGTGGCCCATACAGTTTTGACAATAGTACCTGCAATTTAGATATATGCATTGGGTTTGTAACTTATAACTACCAATAAAAAAGTCAAAAAACAGTACTGTGAATTGGATGCAAAAAGGAATCAATGAAGCTGCTGACATCATTAAACTTCTCCAAATTGCAGAATAGATTTACAGAAAATGAAACTATTTTAGCTCACAGTGAACATTAAAATGTTACAGAATTTTGCAGTGTACAAAAGCCAATGCTCCCTAAGCATTCAAAGTTTGAAAACTGAGACCTTGCCTAGGCAGAGAAATAAATTGTCCATTGCTGGAAAAGCTCAGGACCTCATGGCAGCACAGGCTATGAGAGCTATGAGCAGCCTCTTGGTGACCTTGACTTTGAGCTTTGTTTGTCATCAACCTTCCTTTCTGCTGCTCAAGTACATTCTGTACCACTTTACTTCATTAGTGGGTTTTGGGTTTTTATTTTTAATTTATTTTCTCAGTCATCACTTACTGTTCTTAATGACACCGTTTTCCAAATCTGGTAGTAATGCAAAAATTGTCCATACACATAATTATCAAATATCATTTCTGTTTACTTTGATAGAAATCACAGGATTCTTATATCTTTCAGCATCAAAATACTGAGCTAGCTCATAGACTGTAGATTTACTTTTTCCCTAGAAGTGTCTTTTATTTTTAGATAGTGCTGCCTGCCAGTGCCAGAAGTCAAGTCATAAATCCTACAGAAACATTCATAAAGCATTTTTACCTCACCAGAAGGGCTTGTGACAGTCACAAACATTCCCAACCCAGGAGCAGATTCAAGAAAGTCATGTTTATGTATATCCCAGCGTTGTACTTTGTAATTCCCTGAATAAAAACATAGATAAATCTGTTAAATAAAACATAGCTTAATGTTAAACCACTACATTGCTTTTTTAGGAAAAGTGTAAAGATAAATCATTAAAAATAAGATATGTGTTTCATGTGTTCATGATTTAAATTGCTCAGAGGCACTTTGTAAGAGAGTGAAATGCAATAAATTTTTACAACACTAGAAAATGTTCTAACGTACCACAAAAAATGGTTAATTAACAAGAAAAACTTTCTGATTACTCCTAATGCTCTGGAAAGTTTAGCCCCTAGAAGGCACACTGAGACCTCCAAAAGCATAATGTGCTGTAGTCAAATTATATTTTATCGATTGTCTTTCACACTTATAATATTATTTCTTTTTTAAAAAAAGGATTAATTTGTATTATTTTTTACTATCCCCTTGAAATCTTACTTTTACAGTCTTGTAGATCAATTTAATGTGCTTCTGATATCAGAGGTGAAGTGAAACTTTAGTACATCACGAATTGTCTCTTTTCAGACCATCATTTATCCAAAAAGTAACCCTTCCATTCGTACGGGGAAAACCATGTTACAGAAATTCCAGCACGAATGAGTACATCAGTCACAACGTGCAGAAGCACTCAGCAGTTCCACAGCTGCAGAATTAAAAACCATTCTTTTTCTGTTTAAAGCACTCTGAAAATCTGCATTTCTTTGTGTGATGCATACACACAGTTTGAGGACTTTAAGCCTAATCCGTGTTGCAGGGAGTTATTTTCAGTGTGCCCTTTTCTGGTTTTTTTAACCATATTCATCAATCACAGAATTTCCTGTTACATTTCCAGTTATCTTTGTTATTGCATAGCTTAGCTCATCAGAAAGCACTGGCAGGTACCTACCAACTACCAACGTGTCGCTGGGAATATCTTCAATTATGCATTTCTCTTCTCTTTCTCCAATGTGAAAATACAAAGCGAGTGAAAAAGAAATCCAAAAGTTCATAAAAAATCCTATTAATTTGCTTTTCATGGTTTTTTTATATCCCTGCTGTAGTGCTTTTGAAGATAAATAGTAACATATAAATGTCTGTAGTCCTGTGGTTGTTCCTTGTTTGCTGCTTATCAGTGTATTTTTGAGAGAGAAAAAAAACCGTGAGAAAAGGCAGCTGGTGGTTACACATTTATAAATAACTACAGCATGTTCTGGAGAATGAGATAAGATGGAAAAGACACCTTTTAAAATATTTCTTCTTTCCCAGCATCTAGATTAAAATTTATTTTATACACTTAGGAGAGCATGATAATGAAAGGGCCTCTCAGGTCCTTAGATCAGTTCCCTAGATTACTGTAGGCAACTACATTGGCTCTCTCTTTCCCAAAAACTGCTCAATTTTCAACTTAAATGAAGTTATCATTTCCCATTTATTCTGGGTGATTATTCTAGAGCTTCACTCCTCTTTTATTAAGAAAAACTTTTGATTTCCATCCTAAATCATTGTACAAATGTATGCACCTGTATAAAACCCACAGGCACTACATAAAAGAACCATAAAGAAGTCAAAAGAACTCGAACAATGAAATAATCTGAAACATTAATGAATATGATACTGCAGGGGAAAAATAACAACACTAACACTTTCAGAATAAGACTTTTTTAATGTAGGAATGACTATTTCTTAGATATTTCCTAATACATTCTCTGAAGAAAGTTATAGTGTAAGTCAAACAGTGATTGAGGGGTTTATTTTTATCCTTTTTACTAATATAGACCAATGTCTGATGACAAACTCATCTATCACTCAAATGTTCCTTGTCCTATAAAGGAAGATTACTAGGTCTGAAAGGTTGCCCTCAGAGGAAATTTGGTCATTTTCCAGCAGGGAGGACCCACCTGTGGGATCATTTCAAGTCGGGAGGACCCATCCTTCCTCATAAAATTTGTGTCACCCCAATTGCACAAGAACATATTTTTCTAGTATCAGGGAAGAAGGGTGGACAACAACTCATGTTCAATATCTGTAACCTAAATAAAAATTTCGGGATGCTAACTCTTACTGGATTATTTCCCATCTGCAAAAGAAGGACTGATTTGTGTTTATTGCCTTTCACTGCACCTGCCATCTAGGAAGCTGTCTCAATAAATAAATGTCTGTGTAGCACTGGCACAGGTCTATGACCATCCTAGGTTCAGTCCATGTCACAGCATGAAGTATCTTCACAGAAGTTGTAGCACAAGTGTTGGTTCACCCCCATAAATCATCCATCAGCATCCCCATGTTGAGACATGACAAAGAGAATTGATTCCTTACACATCATTTCTTTGACTCCATATGGTTAAGAATGGAGGGATAAAAATTGCATCTCTTGGCTGTTGAATCTTTAGGAATGCCAAGAGTGATGTTATGACTCCTTTACTACTTTAGCATTTATCCATCAGAAATTATTTTAAATTATACAGGATGTCATCGTATCATTGGACATTTGCCCCTCTGCCACAGGAGATGTTGACTGTCATGCACCTGCATAAATTCTCATGCCATACTTGTACCAAGTGTAGGTTTGTCTGCAGGTTGTGAGCTACGTGACCAATCGTCTTTTTAGCTTTTTATTGACTACTTGAGGTTTCCAAAATTCTGAGTTCCAGTGGTAGAACACAAGATATAGCAGGGGACACCACTTTATCCTTCACTCTGCCCAGACCCATTGGGACAGACACGTTCCTTCTGTGCTTTTGGCTAGCAAATGCTGGCATAGTAGGGCTGCTGGACTTCAAGCAAACAAAAATATTTCAATATCCAGGTAATAAGGTTGTTATGCAGCATACTGAGAGCTTTCTTTTGTCTCAGGCATTCGCAGTATCTGTCAATTGTCATGGACACAACTTCTGCATACTACAAAAATCCCATTGAACAAGATCTGGCTGATGTCAGAATTGCTGTATCAAGTGTTAAATTTATTTCTTGAGCATGTTAAATATTGTCATGGAATAATGTGAGTTACTTTATTATGTTGGATCATTCATGACTGATCAGATATTCCCAACATACTTCAATTACCTGGAACTGGGAATATAATTAAGCTTTTTGCCTTGAATACCATCAGATACTCTCAGATCTTTTGTTTACATGCTTATTCCTTTATAGGAATTTAATTTGATGTAGATTATTTTTGTAGGACCACAGTTTAATTCAGCAGTGACTTTTTTGCTGCTGTACTTACCATTAATCACAACTGCCATTCTGCAAGAATGTCTGCCAAGGCATCAAAGCTGATTCTTTCTATAAAATATTCTTGGAAAATATTGTCTTTACAAATCCGTTTCAAGCTTCTTCCCAAAGTGCTTTTTGAGATTATCTTAACCCAGGAATTAATTTGCCTATTTCCTTCCCTCAATCTCATGTACATAGGACCACAGCATCTTGGCTGCCAACCATCTGCGACACAAGAAGCAAGGGAAAAGGAAGGAAGAGCCTCTCTGTGTTTCCTCCTGGTCCCAAAATTTTTAAGGGAATTCCAAGACTGCTGATATTAAAAGCTACAAAGTCCTAGCAATATCCACACAGGGATCATGTACCTCACTAATCAGTTTAATAAATAAATACTCTGAGAAATGTGCTCCATCACTGGAATGTGTTTCATTCACTGTATCCACAGGCTGGCCAAGTAATGGCTCCATCCCTGTGGTTTGCAAGGGGAATATCTGGAATTATATTTATGGCCAAACAATATACAGCCATGGGGGCATCCTTAAAGAATAATATATTTACCAAGGTATCCTAAAGTTACAGCTTACAAAAAACCCCATATCCAGGTAACTGATTGGATAGGAAACTTCTGTTCTTGAAGTGAAGATTCGTGTATGTAAACACTCTAAAATAGCAAAGTTATGTATCACTGCCTGGGGTTTTCTGAAGTGTGTTGGCCTGTTAGATATTCACTTCCCTTTCTACTCAACCTCCTTATCCTTTCTCCTTTGGTGCCCTTTGGAAAACTTCTGGCTCCAGGAGTTTGAGCAAACACTGGGACTCCTCCACTCAAGATGTATCTTGTAGGACTGAAATCCCAGATTCAGGTGATTTATACAATTGCAAATGCAGATACTCTTTTACTGGGCCTGGCCCTTTATTTATTCTGGGCATGTGAAGAAGCAAAGTTGTAGTATTTAGAGAACTTCCAGGAAAGTACCTCAAAGGATATCTTGTGGGTATTGAGTTTGTCTTCCCTAAGGCACAATTTAGAATTGCATCTGATACCTGCCCAAAAACTTCATTGAGCTTAATTTGTCACTCGACAATCAATTTGAAATAAGCTCCTACCCTCTGAGAATATTTAAATAGATACGTCAATATAGGCTTATGTTTTCTGATATGATGATAAATGTGTAAACATGTAGTAAGTAAGTGTAACAGAAAACACAGAATGGTTTAAACTAATATAAAAAAAGAAAGAAAAATATTGACAATTAACTACACACAAAATAGTGTAGTGACACTATTCCCGTTATAGAGTGGAAATAGGGGGAACTTAAAAAAAATAAGTATGGTAACAGGAGTTAAGTGAAACAATCTTGAACAACAGACAACACTGGGAATCTGAAGAATGAGAGAAGAGCAGAAATTCTTACACTTAGCTCCAACTACTGTGTGTTTATTAGCATTTGCAGGACCAGTGAAGTCTAGCCTGATAAAGTTTCAAATTTATTTGTGTTTTTGCAAGATTTATCTCCTGGAAAAAAAAATGCAGACAAATGTTTAAATGTTTCAGCTCTGTGGAGAATACAGTGAGCTCCTTTAAGGACAAGAGAAAATATCTTGTGTTTGGCATATTCCAGAAATACCGACTCAAATCAACTCTCCTGTTCAATACCTGTGCTCTGTACCTGTAAAATTGTAGTGTGCTGTAAAAGTTTTGTGAGTTGACTTTATTCTATTGAATAAGTATTATTCCAAAATTCTTTTCCGAGTTGGTAGCCAGAGCTCTTCATAAGCCATATGTTACATTCATTTTATAACAGTTATTTGAGCATTAAAACTTGCAGTCAGGAACAGTTTCTGAAAAGTGTTTTGTTAGAGTTGTGCATACCCTAATTTTAGGTAATATATACACAAATAGCAGCAAACACATATAAAGAAACATGGACACATTTACTGCATATATAAGGTTAATGATATAATTTATGTTATGGTCAACAGAGTTAACTTTGAGATTAAAGTTGTCTCATGGGGGACACACACCAACAATCAGTTTTTTAATCTCAGCCAACACTTTTAATTCAGCTCAGAGGTTTTCTACTACTATCCACACTTCTGATTTTGTTCTAGTAATTTTGTTGGCTGAGTGTCCTCATGGCAGTTATTTTTCTCACTTTTGAAAAAGAAAAAGAAAAAAGACATTTTCATATATTCAAAAGTCTAACGACAACTTTACTCAGTGCCATTACTGTCTTAACCACACTGCAAACATCTGGTCACTCTGAATTAAGTAAGTAGTTTCTGAAGAAATGCACATTAAGCAAGTTTAGAAAGACCACAAAAATGCCAATAAATTATATAAACATAATTTAGAGAAAAAAACTATTTTCTAGGTATAAATAGCTGTAGATAAACAAATTACAATATTTAAGGAGGTTATTAGTTTAGATTTCGTGATTGAAAGATTTTTACTGTGAAGTAAAAATGTGAAGTACAATCTTTCCAAGTGTCTTCTTTTCTGCCACTAGAGGGTACTCCAAGAACTTACAGTGTATTTGGAGGAAGGATTTATTTGGGGGTTTTTGGTCCGTAAATGATCCAGTACTATTGTCATACTAAACCTTAGGAATTTAACCCCCCAAAAATCTTGATATTAAATAAAAACTTTCAAAACCAGTCTAATACAGCTTTTCAGCAAAATAGTGCAGCATATCCAAATTACAAAGAACATTGCTTGACATGTAGTTTAGATTTAAACTTATCCTACTTTTAAATTATCTTAACTATTATCTTTTCTTTATTTCAGACACAATTTTCTGGTTCACATCCTGTTTCTTCATCCAGATTTGGACAAGGCATCCCATTGTTGGCAGGCTGAAGAAGTACAAAACGAGTTCTGATCTTGGTGCCTGTTTCTCTGCAGACCCCTCTGCAGAGACCCCAAGAAGACCATTGTGAAACCTCACAGTCCAGTGGTGTTTCTGCAATGCACACAGCAAAGGGGTGACTTTACATCAATTTGTACTTAAATACACAGTTGGAAAAGCGTTAAAGAACGATCATCAAATAGCATCCTTTCTTATACAAAATACATGGGATATTAATCAAATCCGTATGTTGTCTCATAAATTAAAAAAAAAAGTCTGGTTTCAGCTCCTAAACTCATCGGCTCTGGTATTATTGTTATTGCCTGTCTGAGGTATTATATCATTATATATACATATGAAAATACAGAGTTCCTATAAAAGAAAACTATGCTTAAAGTGATTGTACTCAAAAGATTGAATTAAAAAACGTTTACTGTCAATTTTTATAACCCATTTTGCGTGGCTTACTAAAACCACTGGGATTAATGCTTTTCTCTGGTTTATTTAGGTATATTTATATTTCTTTGCAAGTAGCTATTGTTCCTATAGTTGTTCATATGAAATTCCATTTTATTTTTGTTCCAATTCGCTTCAGAAAGAAAGAAAATTCCCCCTTTTTATCATTAAATCATATTGATGTTGTTCTGTGTGTATGTTACTCTTCCAGTTGCCAATAAAGATATTCTGTCACTAGAAACTTTCTAATTCTGAAAGGATTTTCAATATAGTTTTCATTTCCTGCAAGAAAAGAAGTTAGAAACTCTGAAGTACCATCCATAATGTATGCTTCTATCTAAAATACGTGTCATAAAAAGTAGGTGGATATTCCTTAACAGGTTAAATTAAAATATTGCTTGTCATAGGAAGTTGCATCAAAACTGCCTGTTACAGCATTTGTGGGTAAAACAGGTGTGCACAAGCCCATTTTCAAATGCCACACTAAATGTGTGACCCCTGGTATAAATTTCTGGTATTACAGTGAACTCACCACTTCTGCTGTCATCACTATGTTTCTAGAGGGAATTAGGCACACTGCTTGACCTCTGGTAATTAAATCTGCTCTTTTGATTCTGGAATAAGTTTCTAAACAGGCTGATTTACTGGTTCATGTACATTAAAGTGGGGTTTGTGATTAAAAATGATTTTTTAAATACCGTACTTTAAATGCATTGTTTTCAATTTATACCCTGAACAGGGCCAAATGTTCCTTTCAAATGTAGTGGGAATGACATATAGCTGTAAATAAGATGTGTAGCACTCATTTTGAATATGTTTTGTTTACTAAAAGAAATACATTAAACTACTAGAAATTGATAAATACATTTATTAAAGTATAAATAACACATTAACTGTGTAGAGAATAAGCTTTATTTTAGTGGTTGTGAGGTGACTGGCACAGTGCTAGATACATGCAATCTTCAGACATTCTGGAGAAGCTCCTGGAACATGGCAACTGTTTTGGGAATACATTGCTCCCTTGGAGCAAATATTGTGTTAATTATATATTTGTTAATTCAGAGATTTGAAAATCACCCTTATGATTGACTTGAGTCAGTAGTTTGCATGTCTCCCTACCTATTCAAGATTATTAGCTAGTATTTTTCAGAAAATAAAAATGAGAGAGGACTTTATTTTTGTTGTCAGGATTTATGTTTCTATTGAAAATATGTCCAAATCAATTGAATTATATAAATTTTTACTGCACATAACTGCGAAGTTCTGGTCCAGAAAGAGACAACAAAAATAGCTCTTGGCTTCATTGTCATGTAAAACCTTAAGGATGAATATTTACTTCAAAGTTGCAGAGTTTGGGATCTCTGATTCTGATCAAGTGTCATTTGTTTCTCATAAAATTCACTGATCTACGCTGGTACAAAGCTGGGGTAGCTCTTATTGTGGATATAACCCAATCCTTTGAACCATAGCTCAAATATGCAATCCCTTACTTATTCTTTCAGGAATTCTCTTTTATGTCAACTGGCTTGTTTTATTTCCCAGTTGTGAGTCTGGAACTATTCCTTTGCAGATAGGATAATATTCTGCCTGATCACCTGTTTCATCCACATCACCTGCCAGATTTCCACATACATCTGAATAAATGGAAATAACAGAATTGAGAACGTCTACTAATCACTTACCTGAGACAGAGTCTATTATTTCATTGCTTTTAGCTGGAAGATTAATAAAAGGTGCAGAAAGACCCAGCTGGCTTTTCTTTATTTTCACCATTGTTACTTGAGCAATTGGTGGCAAAATTTTGAGTTTGGGATAATAAAATGAGTTTGCTGGGTGACTTGGAGAGGAACAAGTGATCTGTGAAATAAAAAGGGGACTATTAAAGAAACTAAGAAGATAACTGTAAAATCATGTTTGTACATTGTGCTAATACTTTTTGGCAAATAATTTGCATACAACCAGTTTCTATGAACCTCAGTTCACAAAACTATGCTGGTCATCCCAGAATTTTTATGCAGGATACTTGACTGGATACAGCACTGTGGTAGGAGGTACTGGGAACACAGTTGTGTATGAAATGGTTTGAGAGAAAATACTGGGTGTTATTACAAGAAGAATACATGAGCATTAAACAATAATATTAGGTTTGCTATACCAGCTAATATTAGGTTTGTTATAGCAGCTGTCATATGGATTTGAGAGACCAAATGCTTCTCTTCCTTTCCCCATTACTCATTAGCACAGCATTTGTTGCTAGAAAAACTCACCTTTAAGAAAGTATTAACTGGATACTTATGGTATTCAAAGCATTTGAATCAAAATCCTTCATTTGCCACCTCTCTTAAATGGTAAAAGCAAAGTATGAGGCATAGAGAGGATGAAACGAGCAAAAGAAGTTGAAAGCAGGGACACAGTGGAGTGCTCTGCTTTCCTTTAGGTCCTTTCCCTCAAATGTAACAGTTTCAGGTTTCAGCAGTGCTTTCAACTGAAAACTCCTCCTCACTGCAGTATTCACTACTAAGAATTTTCCTGGTTAGATACACATTTGGTGATGTCAGGACTTTTGTGACTATTTTCATTTTCCCGGTGCTTTAAGGATTGTTAAATATCATCTAAAAATTGTCAGCTTTTCCAGAAAATGATTAAAATGTAGAGAAAAATTCTGATGAGCCATCTATGTTTACCTAATAAATTTCGACGATACAGAAGATAAACAAAAGCAGTAGGTCTGTCAGCTGTGTTATAAATCCATATATAGGTAGCATCAGCACTCTCAAATACTGAAATCAGTTTCACAATTATAGAATAGTTCTCTTTTGAAGGGAAGACTCAAACCAGATCAGTATGAAGTGCTAAACTAAGTACGTGCACCTACCTCTGTAACTGTGTCCTGTGGAATAGTGGCAAAGTTTGGGGAGGAAAATGTGAATCCACTGTCAGTTCCAGCATCATATGGAAATAGATCTACTGATACTTCCTCCATCCAGTGGTCTCCTTCGCAGAGATTTAGGCTGTCAATACCCACAAACCAGTCGGGGCTTGGAACAATTCGCACAACAAACGAAACCTAATAGAACAAAATGGTCCATCAGGATTGCATCACTTTCTTTGGAATGCTTAAGTCCTGCTTATAGTAATTTTAACTCAAAGTTCTTGGAATAATGTCATTATGCTCTTTTACTTTATAGAAGCTGTATAGTGCTCCCTACAATATGACATGCTTTTTAGTAACTCTTTTTCATTACAAGTGAGAACTCAAATATTTAATTTTGGTTGCTGGTGACATAAAATAAACTTTCAAAATGAATATGTACATTTACTTACTAAGGGATGTCTTGGATGTGCTTCTAATTCAGTGGAGGTTTGTCCTGTACCACTGGAAATTGCAGGAGCAGAGAAGATTCCATGTACACTCTGAATTTTCTCTCCAGCTTCTTCTATTTCTTTCATTAATGCCCATGCTTCACCCTTTTCAGCAAAATCACGTACACCATTGCTGGCATATTCATTTTTTTTCCACATGCTGTAGTCAGAACTATGAGTAACACCTATTTGAGTGAATACATGGCATGACATAAAAGTCTGATTTAGAATGTCCCTATTTCTTCATTTTCTTTGTTTTATTTCTGAGGTTAAAAAAACGTGTATAGAATTGAGTGAACACTAAAACATTTGGCTTATCGCTGTTTGTTTCAGCTGCAGCCAATTGAAAACAGAAGTCAATTGAAAACAGTTGCAGATTTTTGAAAACATTGTGGATACTTCAATTACTGCATTTCATTCCTAATAACTTTGCCTCTTTTTTTTTGGTCCTTTTTCATTAGTTATCATACATAACTATTAAGAAAAAAGATCACAGGGGTGAAGAGACTTATCTGCTCTTAAAACTGTACATGCTCCACTTACCTAGCAAGGATGACCACTGTGCTGGGGGCCTGTAGAGTGGGTACTGCTTAGGAAAAGCGATTTGACTCCATTTCCCTGTGAAGATGATCTTGTACTTAGCAAGTTCCTCTGCTGTGCAAAGAGAATCATCCCCCACAGGCAGGCTGCTGGCAAAACCCAGTACTGTTACAAGTACTGTCCAGATAACTTTACAGGAGCAGTAGACAAACATCAGGTTTTCCATTCCCTTCCACACGAAAAGAAAGAAAAAAAAAAAAGTTAGCCCTATTAGTCACTCTGAACTCAAAAATTAATAACAGTTACCTAATAAAATGTAATGTGGCATAAGCTGTAAGCAAAGACAAAGCAGATATCTGAAACACTAAAAATTGTTATGCTTCTGGAAACATTACTATACTGCTTTCAGATTTGTTATTTCCATACTATATACTACAAACATGTAACTTTACCTGGGACAAGTGTTTCTAATGAAAATGAAAATAAAAATATCTTATCCTTGTCCATAGTATTACCTCAGAGAAAAATCTGTTTCTGATTTTCTTTTGAAATCTGATTAGAGTCACATCTTGATTTAATTAGAGTAGCAACTGTTTCTGTGGAAAACATTAGTGGTATATTTATTCTTCTAAAGATTAAATTGCAGGTTACTTTGCCAAAAGAAATGATTTATTTTAAATTTGTGTTCTACAAAGGCTGTTTTATAGCATAACATTTAAAGTCAAATACATTTCATATTTATATAAATTACTTTGCTGTCATAATGTGAATTAAAAACACTGTAATTCCTTTAGATTGTTTAAACTACACAGTTTTAAAAAATAAGTATTTTTATAAAGTTACTGTCATAGGTTGTGCAAATTTTGTTTTTAAATTAACATGGTAATTGCATCAGACTGTTGAACTCCACCAATTGTTTAAAATAACAGCCTTAAAAACTGATTTTTAAATGTTTTTGTCCTTTGAGAAAACTATACAAAGTTCAGTAAATCACTAGTAATATATTAGTTTGTAAAAATAACTATGAATACTCACTAAATATTCCTCTGGAGCACTGGTAGGGGGAGAGCACCTGCTTTTGCTGGCAGCTGAGTTGGTCTGCAAGAGAAGACAGTAGGAGTCTTGCTATTTATGCCTGAAGAGGGTCCCTTTGGTCCAACAATTATTGCAATCTTTAGACTTTCCAGGTTTGCAAAAATCGTGCCATCTTCTTGTTTGCAATCCCTTTGGATGGACTAGCAGGGGTTTCCTGTCTGTCAGCTGGTTCAGGTTCCTTATCAGAAGACCGAGATGCCGAAAAGACAAAATGCTTTTAAAAAGTAATTTGGATTTTTAGTAACAGTTTGAGTTTTCTGGTGCCTTTACAGTTCTCTGCTCTTATTAATGCCTCCAAGCTATACAAATGAACTGATTCCAACACTGAAATAGTTCTAGTGAATACTCTTTAAATGAGAAACATGTTTTCTTGTAAGTTTTATTGTCTGACAGATGCTCCTTCCAAACATTTACAGAGAGCTTGCTCACTCTCACACACCATATGTATGTGTTCAAATAAAAGGGGTGAGGCAGCTAAAAATGTCAAGAGGGAAAAAAAGTTACATTTCATAATTGCACATACTCACACAGACTGTGTCTCCTGCAAATATGAATTAATTTAAAGTAGTACAGTGTATATTTTTGTGTGTACAGTACTGTATGCTGGATGATGAAAGGGCTCTGTAACATTGTGGTTTCTTTGGAAAGAGTGGTTTTGGGAAGCTCAGAGATTTTTCTTAGCTGTCTTCAGAGTAAAAAACCCCAAATAAAAATCTCATTATTACAGTTAAATCACACATCCTCTGTAGCACAGTACATATATCTACATCACTAAAACTATTTAAATTTTTAATGAAAAAATATGCATTATAGAATGACCCAATTAAAAAACAACGTTTAATCTTTATTTTAAGTTATTTTCCCCACCACCTTTCAAATAAGGGAAAACAAGGGCTTTGTGCCAAACCTATAAGGTTAACAAATGCTATTGTGGCTGATCAGCGAAGGAAATTCAAAATTTTACAGTGAACCATGAAAACAATATTTCATAGAGTTTTCTTTAGAAATCGTGAGGAATGTCACTTGAGTACTTTCCCAGATCTCTAACGTGATGGTGCAGCACATGGTAAAAACCCCAAACAATGCCGGTTATTTTCCAGATGCAGCTCCCAGGTTAAGCCCACACCTTACAGCTTTAGTGACACACTGTTGTCCACCAAACATCGTGTCTGAGCTTGGTGGCACTTGAACTGGAAACTTCCCTCCCACCCCGTGGTAAATCCAAGCCAGGAGCTGAATAAACTGGGATGTCTGGATGGAATTTCCATCAATTATTCTGCTGACAAAATGGAATCTATTGCAAGTTTCAACATGGATACAGCACCTATAGACACAATTCTTCTGTACCTGCATAGATGTGGGAATCCTGTAGCAGGTTAAGCCATCTAGGCATGGGCATGCCCTTTATTTCCAAGGTCCTTTCCTCCATCCTGTGTTAATGGTACGTTTTCCATTTTTGATTTCTCTTCCAGGAGCCAGGCTCCACTAAGAAAAAGAGCAAAGAGCCTTCATGGATACTTTTATACAAGTTTTTTGAGTGTTTGTTGAAGGATGATATTTGAATTACATCCAGCTCACTCCCTCCTACGCACAGAATTCCAGATCCACAGGTTTCTTAGAGATTTTAATTTAATGACATCCAGCCCATTCAGCCCTCTAGACCTGCACAAAAGTCCCAAAAATTTAAAAGTGTATTACTCAGTGTATTGTTAAAACTACTTAATGCTTGCACATTTATGATTATTAAATAGCTTTAAACTTTAGTAGGTTTTGTTGTCTATCATCACAGTTACTGAGCCAGTGAACTTCACATACTGAAACCTACTGAGGCCCTGCCAGGACAACACGTCAAATGAGAACAAAGAAACTAGCTCTGGGTCTGGCACAGAAATATTTAATATATCAGAGCAGCCTTTTCCTTTCGAAGATAAATTGCTGGCAAAAGGCACACACCAGACTAGATTATTCTGGTTCCATGACTACGTGTTATGAATGTACCCAGGAATGGGACAATACATGCAGGCTGTAGTCCCTGGATTGGACCTTTCCCTCTTCACAATGAAGGCTTTACCACGACAGATTTCTCAGGATTAAATTCTTAAAGTCTTAAATTCTTCAGGACTTAGAGAGTCATTCTTATCTTTGTTGAATTCATAATGAAATCATTGGGCAAAATACTGTAAATTTATTTAATTATCTTGTCTCCTTGCCCCTCACCCCCTGAGGCTGAGTGAAGGGAGCAAAAAAAAAGAGGAAAAAACATGCAGAGTAATGTTGTCAGAAAATCCTAACTTGAAGACTCGCTGTCTTACTTCTTTAAATAGAAACTGTGCTAAGCATAATCAGTCTCTGACATTATGAAGGACATCAAAACAGCAAATGTGTCTCGTAGATGGGAAGGAAAAGAAAGAGCAGAAAAAAAGCAGATTTCCACTCAATGCATTACTTTCATGGCTGGGAACTACAGATGCCAAATTTCTGTGGGCCAGCAGTAGGGGAAAAAAATGCTGTGGGATCAGAACCTATGCTTGCATTCCTCCTTCAGTTTTTATGTCACATTAAGAAGCTGCTGAAAACTCATGGTAAACTGGAAAAAAGAGCTTCCACTTAGAAAAATTTGCCTGTATTATAAATGTATTTTTAATTTCTCTTTTTCAGTAAAATAGCTTTTGTTTTTCAAGTTTGTGTCTATTCAGGTACACCTATTTTCTATCCACATGTATACCTCTACAGACCCCAAATGCTGGAGGGATTAGTTATACAAAGCTTGTTTTACTTCAGCATCAGTGCCAAAGTGTGCCTTGGGTTAAATTTTGCTTGCAGAAGTCTGCAACTTCTGCTGTTTCTTGTCAATATGACAACAGTTTTACAGTTCCTGCAGTCTTTACCAAGATTCAGAGTATGAAAGCTGGAAAGTATAAAACAAAAATGATGTCCAGATACTTTTGGTTTTTAAATGTCGGTCATAACTTTGTCTAAAATAGTCTGTATTTTTTCTAACCAAAAATAATTAATGAAACAAGAAAAAAACTACTTAAAAATACAGCAGTATCATCAATTTCATGTTGGCTCTGGAATCATTTACACTGTACGAAAACATTTAAATGAGCATGTTCAGGCTATCACACAGGAATATAGCACATTAAAATCATGTAAATTCCATTTTGATTAGTCAGAGAATAATTTAGCCCTTTTTCTGACAAGCAACCAGATTACCATGATTAGCTATGACTATTCTATTAAACCATAAGATTAAGAGAAAGGAAAATTTACAGAATTATTGATCTGAAGTTAGTTTGCCCACCTTTACTCCAAACAGAAGCTCCAAAAATTTTGTATTTGTATTCCTGAGGTATCAACACTCACTTCAATTTTGCTAAAACAATTTCCATTCTGCTGATAAGGAGTATATGTGCAACTTTGATATTCACAGGCTGCTTAACATGCTTATGACTAGCTAGAATCTCTTTGTCTACGAAGAAAAACATAACATTGTATTACTTGAGAAGGATTATTCAGCCATACTTTCTCTCCTGTAGTTACCATGGAGACACATACAATTATGGACACTCAGAAATGCCAAAGGTTTATATTCAGTCAAACCCTCTGAGCTCTAAGTTGTAAAATCTCAGGACCAGAGTGGCAAGCAGCAGAATATTTTGTTATGGATAAATTATGGTGTTGGTTTGGGAGCTTTTACAAAAGAAAGCATTTACATAGGACAGTAAAGTATTCCTGATATTGGATGGTATAACAGTAGTGAAGGCAGCTTTAATCTTTATTAATCTTTTGGGATAAAAACTTATTTTGCACATTATGGTACCTAAATTAAGTACAAACATACAAACTAAATATGTACACCGCCATTATATATAATTGAGGTCTATTTATTTTAGATGATAGAATCTAGGGAACTGTTCCACTCACCCTTTAATCCATACCAATATTTGACCAAATTAATAACTGATGAGCAGTTCTCTGGTCTCCACTAACTATATTGATAAGCTCTCCATTGATCCTACCTGCCATGGAAGCATCTAAGTAACAGATCCAGGCATCTCTGTTTTTATTCAGAGCTCACTGAGAATTCAAGCCAAGTTAGGGAAAAGGATAAGAAAAAATACCNTAAGTAACAGATCCAGGCATCTCTACCTTTATTCAGAGCTCACTGATAAGGATAAGAAAAAATACGAGTCTTCTTGACCACAAAGACTCTCATCAGGATCAAAAACCTTTTTTGTCATCTTCTGCATTCTTCTATAATTTGTATTAAACTACTTTCTAGTGCTGAAACTCCTAACACGTAGCCCAGCCCCAGCTAATCAAGTCAAGGTCCCCCATGACAATGACCAGAGATTATGTTTCTCTTTTTGTACTCTCTAGTACCCAATGTGTATGACTTTTCTCAATAGTCACCTTCACCAGCAGTTTTGATTTCCTAATCTGTCATTTATCATATGAAGTCAGAAGTTGTCTTCCACTGTAAGGACAGAGCCATTTTCTCCTGTTTCACGACAGTCCTTCAGCATAATATGTAAAGTTGGTCCTTCTTGGCTCTCACAAAAGCTTCCTGATGACCTAACCACCAAGGTTATCTATCCAACTCATCTGTAGCACAAACTATGAAATCTTGTAATCTTCTTTATGGGTAAAGAGGACTTATCTTGGCAGCAATTAACTCAGTTGGAAACAAATATTTTAAATCCTCTCTGCCAGCTCAGCAGCTAAATCACAAATTGGGAGCCTCCTTGCTATGGCTAATGCTCACGTTGGGAATGAAGCAGACTCACAGGGATTGCACACTCAGGCAGCTCCTTTAGCCATCACCACTCAGCCCACTGCATTCCTGCCAGCTGCTACTGCCACTGCCTCTTTTTGTTTCCGAGGCCTTTGCAGCAGGATATTGGAGAAGGAATTCATGCTATCCTTTTATCCACAAAAACTCCACATCTGAATGATGTGAGAAAAAAAAAAAAACAAACCAGCTTCTTTGACCTGTTCATCAGATATTCTGAGCTGTGGCTGAGGGTCAGCTTTCAGAGCAATGTGCTAACCTGTGGCATGCCTGCAGCAGCAGCTTTAGCTCCCTGGACTGTGCAGCCTGCAGGACTCAACAGAGCTCTGGAACAAGAGAAATGTTTAGGAAATGCTGAAGGCAAATCTTGCAGACCTGAGCTGAACACTTACAGGGATCCCTGCTTTTAAATTTACCTCAGTTATCTGCAGGAAAACCTATAACTGAAACAAAAATTGCTCAGAAGGGAATCTAATGTGTATTGCAGTACAGTTTCATAAGGGTAGAAGACAGCTTATTTTTGTGGAATTGCACACACACAATGCAAAACCAAAAAGGAGAAGTTTTTTGATTTCCATATTAATTCATTCTCTCATTTTTGATTAAGATTAAGTAGACAGCCTGTGTAGAAATCCCTGTGGTCATTTCAATATGGTATTTTGCCAGATTTAGATTCTTGTTCCACTGTTTCCAATGGAAGTTTGGGATTTTTT
Source organism: Daphoenositta chrysoptera (assembly GCA_013397915.1). Lineage (NCBI taxonomy): Eukaryota > Metazoa > Chordata > Aves > Passeriformes > Daphoenositta > Daphoenositta chrysoptera. The sequence continues at coordinate 998,123 of VZRO01003297.1, read as the reverse complement.
TGTTGGACTTTGTTCTTTTTGCATGCTTTTGTTGCTGGTGGAATTGCTATATTTCTAAACCTTGCTTGTAAGTAAATTTGATGGTTTTCTGTTATATCATAGAGAATATTTAATATAGCTGTCTATGCAAAGGTTTAAGAAGAGAACTGAAAACTGGCTATGGAGAACAGGGCAAAACTACAGCAGCAAAATTAAAATAATAAAAATTAATTCGCATTTTGTGAAAAATATGGATTGCATCTTCCAGCAAGTCCTATCTTCCTATTATATCTCTCAATTCATTTCTGAAGTGTAATGAGCTTGTGCCAATAACATTTATACTTCTTGCTTGCCATTGGATTTCCACTGGAAAAAGATTTAAACACTACAAAGCTACTTTTCAAGGTGTTGACTTTCTAAGACCAATTAGATGCTTTCTTTGCCTTGTAGAAATGTCAGTCCTTTATCTCTGTGGCAATACTGTAGAAGGCCACCAAATTGTATTTCTAAAGTAGTCACCATCAACACCACTCTGCTTATACTACGTCCTGCTTCACAGCCAGTTTTGTTGATTTATCTTGTCTTTTTTTCAAAGATTTTAAATCTTTTGAATGATAGCTGTGGAGTTATTAGAGTTACATCTTTAATTCATGTGAATAATGGGGTACTGAAAAAAATGAATTGGACTTTTCTGGGACCTCATCCATACATCACAGTTTGTATATAGCTCTAGTTCAGTAAAAGATCCATTAATTACCACCATAGCACAGTATCATTTTCACACCCCAAGACTGGTCAGGAGTCAATGCAGAATAAGGGTTGCATTGGAATGAGGAGTTGTATCCACTGTCAGAGTGGTGCCACATTTTTGGGACCGAGGTATAATTATTTACCTTCTGCCATGGAAATTATATAGGAAAATCAGTAAAACTTTCCTGCTTACATGTATAATTCTGTTGTCATTCCTTAGCTTGGTTATAAATAGGATCAGAACGTTTTATTCAGTATTCTGACCTCTCTTAACCTCCATACAAGGCAGATATTGATAAACTTGAGTCATCTCAGTGGACAGCAACCAAGTTTTGTTCAGCCAGGAGAGGGGAAGGTGATCAAGGCAGGCTGATAGCAGCCTCCCAATGCCTGTAAGGAGAACACCAAGATGAAGCTGGATGCTTCACAGTGGTGGACATTGGGAGGATAAGGGAAAATGGGCATATATTGAGGCAAGAGAGGTTCAAACTGGATGAAAGGAAAAATGTTTTCACCATCGTAACTGTCAAGCCGTGGAGCAGTTGGCCCAAAGATGCAGAGCACTCTCCCTCCTTGGGGACTTAAAGATGAGACAGGACAAAGCCATGGGCAGCCTGATTGAATCTCAAAGTTGACCCTGCTTTGAGCAGGAGATTGGATGAGAGACCTCCTGAAGTCCCTTATAACCTGAACTATCCTATGATCTTATATTATGAAGAAAATTTGTTTCTGATATTGCTTCAGTGCTTCAGGTAATGGCAAGGAATTCTCACCTGTATAATAATTTCATAAGTTCTCTCCACATCTGAGATTTATCTTTCCTAATAAAGGGAATGTAATTGTAAAACTAAGGTTTGTAAAGGAGGAGGACGTAGGGCTGATGATATAAATACATCTGTGCCATACAATGGAATTCCATGCAGAATTCCCTGAGTTAGAACAAACCAATCTCTCTCCAAAACACCCTATACTAAAGTTAAATGAGGATGGAGAATATGGAGTGAATTAATTGACTGAGAGGTGGGATCTATACATTCAGAAACAGGGTGATAAAACACAGTTATATTTCTTTAGGGTTCTGGGGAAAGCCCCTTCATATGTGACCTCACAGTGGTGATGATGTGCTTGTGGAGGGTCTCTGGCTGAAACACAAATATTACTGTACAGAACTAAATACATGCCAAAACAGAGTTTTTTGTGGGAAACTTCAAGTCTTTTGTGACCTCCTCACCATAAATAACCAGGCTGTTTTTAGAATCTTTCATAAATGTTTTGAAACCAACTCCTATCAAATGGATATTGTTAATTAACAAAACACCTAACATAATGCTGTCATGCATTTTCATTTAAACCCTTTCAGGTGGGAGCTTATCATAGATACATTGTGTTGCATATAGAAATACTTGGGTTTTTTACTTGGCTATACATATGCCCCAATGCACAGAAAGAAACTTTCAAAAGAATTACCAACTCTGACAGCAGAGAAGAAGTAGCTTTCAGGGCATACATACCCAAGAGCACAAAAGGTTTTAAAAGTAGTAGAGAGCAGAAGAAGCAAGGCTATTAAATGTAAGACATTATTGCTTTTGACCACAGGCCAATATCACTTGTCTACAACAAAAAACTTGCTCTTCCCCAGAAATATTGAATGAAATAAAATGTTCTATTTGCCATTCGGTTCTCAACAAAACTCAGAGGAATGCAAACCATAAGAACAAATATTTTCTAAATTGGTATTTTTGCCAGCATTGAAGAAAGTGAAATTATATTAAAAAACAAAAAAAAAAGAGTTTGCTGTTTTGAAATTGAAGAAAGCAGCTGGTTAAATGGTGGGTTATATGATTTCTTGCAATTTTTACTTCCGTTTCAAATCTCTGTGTTATTAATAATTTTAAGTGCCTGAGTGTGAATTTTATTTATCAGTTATTACAGTGAAAAAGTGAACTCTACAACGAGATGACAAATTTAAGTTTTCTCCATTGTATTCTGCCTTAACTACAAATTAGGGATAAATTTATATCAATTTATATCTCAGGAAGCTGTGCTGCTCATTTACTTCTTTTGCTTCTAAAACTAAATCAATGTCAAGCATCATGCCAGGACACACTGTATTGCGAGAAATGCTTGAATGGATTTTTAATTCTGAAGCACGGGTATAAATATGAATTAGCATCAATAGAAACACTCTACAATTATGTCAATTTGAACATAATATGAATCTGACCTATTCTTTTAAAGGATGTAAAGCTCATATTGTAATTCCTTTTGTCAATAGAAAAGTCATTGCCCTGACCACATTTTAATGAACCACCCTGAATTCCGTTTGCAGATTCAATTAAGGAAAGATATTATTCTTCACTTCTTGTCCTAACCTGTCCTTCAGAGTGACAGTGCAGTTTACTGATATGTTATCAATTATGGGTTCTGAGGAACTGTTCTAGCAGTTGTTTGGACAACGCTTCATAATTGTGAATAAAATGCATTATTAGAAAAAAGGGTAGAATCCCAACATTAAAATGTTACAGTTACCCTTAAAACTAAGGGTAAATAAGCACAGAACTGGGGAAGGACTTCAGTAATCATGTACACACTTTTCTTTCTGAGTCCCCACATTTACTTTTCTGTATGTGCAGTAATAGCCTGTTTTGACATTCCTAACTCTCTCTAGAATTGATGAAATAGAAAAAGGCAGAAGAATCAAAACCAGAAATCTAAAAGTATCGATTTACTCATCTAAATAACAGGCCCGATACTCTGTAATGAGTGAATCGATTCCTAAATTTTTTGTCAATATTCATTTCCATTCAATATATATTCAGTCATATAAATCAATTTATTTTCTAGAGTCATAGAAACACCACTTGGGAAGGACCTCTGGAGATCTCTTGTCCAGCCTCTTACTCAAAGCAGGGCAGGACAGCTCTGCCTTTTTCTGGCAGTGCAGTTCCTGAAAAGCACCAAAGTTCCTTGTTTGCCTTGTTGGCCTCTCCTCTGATTAAATATTGTCAGAAATTTGCCAACAATGCCCTGTTTTATCAAGTGCTGTATATAGTTATATAGTTATATAGTTATATAGTTATATAGTTATATAGTTATATATAGTTATATAGTTATATAGTTATAGTACACTGTAGTATGATATAAAGAAATGGCTTCTACCTTTTTTCAAGTGTGGATCCTCTGCCTTTTCCCAAAGTCCTGAAGTCTTTCTCTGGGACTTCTTTCAACCAGCCTTTGATAGTTACCAATACTCTGTCTAACATACTTCTTCATCTTCATTTTCTTCATCTCCTTATTTTCATGTTCACTATTTTGAAAACTTTGATCATCCCCAGCAAAAATATAGATATTTTTTCCTTTAATAATTATCCCAGTGCTATAAGAACTGATATAAATACAAGCAGTCATTTCATTGCATCTGCAGGCAAGTACACCTTTCCCAATTCTTAGCATGAGGTGCCACCTTTACAAATGCTAACAATGGTAACAGTAGTGCCTGTTTTTTCCCCACAACAATAAAATAAAATAAAATAAAATAAAATAAAATAAAATAACGTATTTCTGATAACAACAGTGTGTAAAATCTACTGTGAAATTCATAGTAATTTCTGAAGCTAATGCTATTTTATGTGCACGTTACATCACAAATATCAAACTATTATCACAGGAATCCCATCATTTCACAGTATCAAATTCTTTCCACACTTTTTTTGTTGAATAAATCAAGAAGGTCCCGTCATATACAGCAAATCAGTCACTCAAAATTATACTTATTGCCAGCCATTAATCTCTTACCCCAATCCATTATCTAGATATTGAATTTCAACAGTTATTAACAAAGCAAAGTATGGTGCAGATTTTCTCTATAGAGATGATGCAGACAGGATTTAGGTTATGCTTCTACAAAGCATGGGATATTTGGATTTCAGTTCATGTTCAGTGGCACTGCCAATTATGCCAAAACAGGAAGAGAAGAGAGTGAAAAAATGCATAATGCTTTATGCTCAGTTTACTGGGGGTTCAATATCTTTTGGTGATAGTTTGGTGCTATAGTTTATGCTTTTATTTTCCTGGATTGCACTAGGATAGCTTGAAGATATATAGGACAGCAGAGAACTTGGATAGCTGTGTGGGAGCCCACACATCCACGAATTTGTAATTTTGAACCACATATTATATAGATAAATGATATTTTAAACAGAATAGAAAATATCCTTTGTTTACAATGTATATTATACTATAAATGCTTTCTTGGAAAACTGAAGTGTGTGATTTTAACATCAAGAGATAGATAAGCAGTCAAAAATTGAGGGAAACAAAAACCAACATCATACTCTGCTCTTAAATCTCTTGTACTAACTAAAGGGAAGTTGTCATCACTAATTAGATTGGCTTCAAGAGATTAAACACCAAGCTTATTTTTCCATGGTTTCTAGTCCATTATAATAGCTTTTTGTCTCCTTCTACCAGCAGGGCTGGCCAAATAAATTACACCAGCCATAATTTACTAATGTTTCTGTAGTCATTTCTGAATTAGGAAGAGAGGCCCTCAGTCCCAGAAAGCTTATATAAAAACATTTGCCTTTATGGGGTTTTGATGGGACTCTGAGGAGGTCTGAACCTTGAGGTAGGACCAGTTTTATCTGCAGAATGAACACCCCCCAAACCACAAAAGTAATTCTAACCTCTATGTTCTGTTGGAGCACAGGCAACCCATTAAAATACACCAAATGCAGGTCTTCCGGATGATGCAGATAAACAAATGTTTGAAAAACAAATCTTCCCCCTGTATTTTATTTCCTTGCAGAATGAGCTCTCCTTCCAGATGCTCTGGAGCCCAGCAGCTTGCACGGTTTCCTGGGTTGCAGCAACCTTCAGAGCCTCCCCCTGGGTCTCTAGGAATGTGTCCTCTCCTTGACCTCCCAGGCTTGGCTGCAGATCTGCTCCTTCAAAACCAGCAAGCCATGTGCTTTGTCAGGAGTCTTTCCATGTGCATGCACACATGGAAATCTCCTCCTTTTCCTCCCCACAGTCCACCTGACACAAACTGCCACAGCCAGGAAAAGCCCTTCTGCTGTTCTGTCACACCCCTTTTAAACCAAGCAAGAAGAAAAAAAACCCAAGAGCCACGGAACAGAGACAAAGCCAAGAAGAAAAAGCTCGGTTTTGTCATCTGTCAGGCAAAAAAGCAGTCAAAATTGGAGGCAGTCTGGAGTGCCTCCATCTGAACTGCAAAGCCTTGCCTGGTTTTTGGGTTCAGATGTGCACTCTTTTCATTTTCCTACCTCGAGTAAGACCTGTGGTGAAACCTGGATTCATCAACTCTCCCTAGGTCTTGGTTTCTGGAGGGACAAGATGCAAATACCTGAGCTCAGCCTTATGGTCATCCTCATCTTTCAGAGTCTGGATTACACTGGCATAGTCCAGAATAAGGATGATATGACTGCTTGTATTAGGCAGAACACAAAAAAGCAGGTGAATAGATCTTACAGAATAATTAAAATCTGTCCACCTCTTGTCTGATCTTTCTAGTCACTTCTGACAGTTATTGAATAATTGTCTGTCCAGCTCATGGCACTGCTTCCTGTTGTCACAGCACCTGACTGCCTCCTGAAATAATGAAATACAAGATTGATTCTAATCTGTGCACATGGAAAATAAAGCATAACTTCAGAAAGTTTCTACTTCAGCAAAATTCAGAGAAAGAGGTGGCTATTACAAAATGTAGCATTTTATAGGAATGTGTATGAGCGAAAGTTGTCACCTGAAGCAGGAACAGTCTCTGGGATGTGCCAGAACAGTCTGTTGGATGTTGGGAGAGGAAAGAAACAAGAAATAGGAGCTGAATCCTTTTGGTAATAAGAGTTGCTCTCCCATAACCATCACTATCTTTTTTGTAAGCTCAGAAGCCTCCACGGTCTCTGTCAGATTTCAAAAAGTGTATCAGTTAGGACAATCTGCACTGAGGAAACTGAAACTGAGGAATTCCAAACCCTGTTTTCTGCAGTTTATCAGCTTCAACTTTGATTAACCATGAGAGACCTCACCTCTGCTGGGGTTCACCATGGTCCATACCCTACTGCTCACTGCTTCAGCTTTCCCTCTGTTTTTTGTTATCTTAGACACTCAATACACAAAGTAGACACATCGTGTCTTTACAGCCTTTCTGTTAGCAAGGCTTTTTCCTTGCTCGTGTTTCCTTCAGATACATTGTAAATTCTTTCTGAAGTGACCTTTAAAAATCCATTCGGATCTAGTATTTCTCATCCGTTGTAGCAAATATCTTGGCAGACACCAAGTCATTCATGGCCAAAATGCCAAGGATCAATGTATTTTTCTACAGAGACTTTCTATATGCCATATGTGTGATTTTTCACTAAAACCCACTGTGGTACTGCCATTATGAAGCCATTGATAGTATTTAGGATATTTATCAGCTTGTATCAGCCTTTAATGAAAGAGATTTCCTACTGCAACCTTTGCTTTTTAACAGCCGTTCATAAACTCCTACATTTCTGAGGGGATAAAGACCATTTTTTATTAAAAAAAAATCCCCATAGGTAGCTGTTTCCAAGGTCTGTAGACACGTTCATTCCACTTCTCAGTCTTCCAATTTCTCAAGGGAAATCCAAGACAGAGGCTTCAGAGATCAAACTGGAGAACATAGAATCTGTCCCACCTGTTAGTGTTCAATAAAGGGAGACAGGATTTCTCCAGAGAAATTATAATAGAAGTCTGTGGTAAAAGAACACAAAAATTAAATTTTCTCTTTTAAGTTTTAAATTTTTAAGTGGCTTCCAAGATAAGATGTATATAGATCAGCATACTAGGAAGCTTTGTTCTTTATAAGTGGTCTTCTATTTCCAAGATGTTTAGAAACCCTCTTTTCTGCATAGCAGCAGAGGCAATGTGGCTAAGAAATTTAACAACTGTGATTAAAAATATATTAATCTTGCCCCTGAGTTTGAAAGCCCTCACAGATTTAAAACTGGAGGGAAAGAGACCCCATGAGAATAATTTCTAGGAAATGTTATAAAATTAGCTAATTAAACTGTGAGTATTCTCACTAGTTACGAAGGAAAACTACAGATATATTTTTTAAAGTATTTTCTTAGACAGGGTAATGTGGAATGTTAGGTTTGGACCTTGTAAATTACCCACCAAGCTATACTAATAATGTAAATGAAAATACAATATAAGCATAGTCGTACTAAAAGGACAGCTAAGGTATCTGCATATACAATATTGAAAGAAAAGAAGAATAGTATACTTTTGTAAGCCTACCTCCTTCAATTTATCCACCAGACTAGAAGAGTCTGAAGGGACATATTAGGATCTCACAAATCCTTTTGGCAGTGACATCTGGAAAATCTCCAGAAGGAGCTTCATTTTCTAGAGTGAAAAAAGACTCTCTTGAGCCATCCAGAGTGTTTGGTACAAGTCCTGAAGGCTCTTAAGTTTTCACTCAAACACAAAGGTAGGGAAAGGATGTGGATTAAGACATCTTTTCAATTGGGAACACGCCAAGAAAACCCTGTAAACTTATTGTAGTTACCTCATAACTGAGGTCCTAGAAAATCAAATAAATACATACATAAATATATAAAATTCAGATACAAAGAAGTATTTTTTATTGTTTTATAGATTTTTTTATTGAATTACCAACCTCTGCCCCTATTCAGTTCACGTGGGTGTTTTCAATAGCTGTTGTTTACATCCTGCATTTTTAACTCTGGTGCAATATTTCAGAGTATGAAAAGGCTATTATGGTAACAATGGACCTTCCTTATTTTCCAGCATCCTTTTACTGACCTCTCTAGAGTAATGCTCATGTGTATTTATTATTTAAGTTTGTCAGCATTACCAAAGCACAAGAAGAGAGGAGATCTGTGTAGCTTAGGAAATGCTGCTCATCTGCATTAATCAAAGGAATTGTTTGCTATGGGATGGGGGGTTTTTTGCATGCACAGGTATAAGCTTTCAAATTTTGGAGAAATGAAGTATGTAGGTTAGAAATACCAGTTTACAGAGCACCTCTCATATGTCCATGATATTCCTCTGGAAAATGTAAGAGTGACAAAATTAATTTATTCAGAAGAATGACTGAAACTTTCAATCATATTTGTTCTTTGAAATTTTAATCTCTTTTCACCTTATTGCATGAAAGTTTATTTAATTTCATAAATGCTTTTCATTTTACTGATATACTTAATAACATTGAAATGAGGCATTTCTTCTTCCATTTTCTCATAATATGGAAAATTCATGAAAATGTGAGAGCAGTGCAGTGGATGAAAAATTATTGCTTTCTCTCATAAACTTGTCCAAGAAATGCAGAATACTTACTCAAATACAGCAATATTTTCAAACTGGACAGGTGCTAAGTATTTTGTTTTGTTAAGTTGGCTAACCTTCCATAAATCAAGTATACCTCTTCCAAGGTTAGTTTTAACAGTTTCTGTCCAGCTTTTCAGTGAGCTACTCCACAACAATCCTGCCATACTTTTCAGATGACCAAATCTGCTTACTAATACTAAATTTTCAAGTCAGGACATCAATATTCTCTACTTTTGCAACTAAAATTTCTTTACTTATATACTTCTTAGATAATTTTGTTTCTAAGAATCACAGGGTAAACCTACATCAATATTTTAGCTCCGTTGTCTTGTTTTGAAGCAAATTCCCTGATTATTCCCGTTCAATAATGCTTTTGTTCATATTTACTGACTGGTCTTAAATCCCCACCCAAACTGGATTTTGGAATGAAAGTAAGTAGGAGGTGAGTTTGGCAAGCATGGGTAGAATTAGATCAGCAATAAAACCTCCTGATATGTGTGCCAGCCAGATCCTTCCAACAAACTCTTTAATTTTATTAATTTGCTTATATTGTTCTGTGCTAGTTGCAAATGTGGGCACGGTTACTAACTGGACTTTGATGTCATAGACCCTCACAAGATGTAGAACCAAATTCAAATGTGATTTAGGCACTTAGAATGTCATTAAAATGTATATAGGACTTAAGGATGTGATCATCTTTGGGACTTATGAAAATTTCATTAATTGGTTATCTGCCTCTTTAAATGCCTGAGTATCTTCAAAATTCAGAACCTTATATTTCTGTGATGCTCTTCCACTTCCTTAAAATAAGGATAAATAATAATACCCAGTTTGACAGAATCTGATGAGGATAAATACATCAAAAATTGTGAGCTGCTCAAATTATGGAATGAGAGGGTTGAAACATAGATTGCTTTCATATCACAGATCAAGGTTAAACAAAGGCTAAAGCTCTGCATGCATGATTTGCAAATGCAGTTATGCTAATAGCATGATGATCCTAATTAGATGATCAGCTGCATATCTGACTTTTGATAATAAGTCCTAATGTGACTTGCTAATCAATGTCAGGTATGGGAATAGAATGTAGAATTTCTGACTTGTGAATCTGTGCACTAATTGCTAAACCAGACTGCCTCCCCAATGTCATCCTTCACTGCAAAATGTTCTGTCTCCTCCTTGTACTCATATCATGTATGATTTGAACATCTTTCTGTAGATCCTCAGACTGTTAAGACCATAAGAATCCAATAAAATGATATTATCCAGTTTCTAAATAACAAGGACCAAAAACTTTCCTGCTATTTCATATTGGGAAATTATTATTTTTTCTTCTTACCATAAATTAACATTGTCATTCTTAATTTCTTTACTGGGCTGTAGAACATTCTTTTCAAAGACACATAATTTTGACTTCAAGATTCCTAATGATGATGAGTTTGTCACTTTCCATGAGAAGAAATGTCAGTCATTAATTGCCCTCCATCTAGAAAGATGCTCAAAAATAAGGTCAGATTCATTATGTCTTCAAAAGTTGCATTTAATTGGCAGTTTATATATTTCTGACTTCTTTTTTCAGCCTCAGCAATATCTTGTTATGCCTTTAACTGCTAGATTAAACATTCCTACATCTCAGATCATAGATTGCTGTATGAAGGAGACCATGAAAGGAAAGTAGTTGCTTTAATCACATTGCTTAAGTCACTGTGGGAAGTAGATCTGATAGCTAAGAAAATAATAGAATTATTTTCGCTTTGACTGTTTTGTTTTGCTCTTTAATCTAACAATATTACAGACAAATCCTAAAAAGCAACTATTAAAAAAATGCATTTTAAAGTGAAACTGAAATATTGGCCTGGATTTATTTTCCTTTCCAAAGGCCAATCCCTGTAGTCTATACCTGAAGAGCAGGCAAGGGGAGGAAAGAAGCCATTTTTATTTCTTGAAACCAAAGTGTGTAGTTGTCAGCTGTTTCTTTGGGTTTTGTCATCACATCAGAAAACCATCTTAACAACTGGGATTCCCATTAATTAACTCACTGGAATAAATACAGCTGTCAAAGCAAAATAGGGTATTGTGGAATTTCCACACACAATAAATCATTACCCCTTCAAAGGACGAATGTTAGAATTAATAAAATTAAAGAAGTACATGAAGCTGACATCACACACTCAAAAATGCTTAGATTCAGCACACTGAATCTAATATTTTTTAATATAAAGTATTACATGAAATAGAACCAAAATTTCATATCAAGATGATTTTTATGTATAAAATTGCTCTCAATTGAGACTATTCATATAAAACTGAAGACTAAGAAGCTAAATTACTGAAAACACAAAAGAGGATATTTTCTTCTTCTGAATGCATAATACTATATACAGCGGTACACGTGTGATAACGTGCAAAACACAAAATCAATAAAAATATCTGCTATTCCTGTATTTAATTTTATCTCTACCAAATTAAGTGTTAATAGATTGTGGCCTAATTGTAACATGATGTTTAATTTTTCATCTTTCGCAAAATTTTACAGTGGGGAAGGGCAAAACAGCAAGATGTTCCTCATTAAAGAAGCGCATGTTTGGTTCTGCAGCTGCAGCTTTGGCTTCATTTCATAGCTGGAACTCTCAAAGGGCATAGAAAGAACAGTAATAGCCACTATGGCCCCAAACTTACCACCTCCTAAATACAAATGGAAAATTTAGACAGGAGGAAAATTAAACTTGTTTTCTCTTCTAGTAAAAAAAATCACTATAAAAACCCCCAAGAAACCCCAAAACAACACCAGAACTCCCCCCCAGCACATTAACTTATATAGTTAGACCAATGTCAGTGAACCATTGAAAAGAAAATAATTCGTTTATTGTAATTTTGAGAATGTTGAATTTTTTCTTCTTCCCCTTGTAGCATACTTTTCTCCTTTTCACCAGAAAAAACTGTCTGATAAAGAGCTGTATGAGCAGAAATTCAGCTCCCACAGAGGAAAACAAAGTAATTCTTTTGAACATATATACATATGTACCAAAAGATTCCATCTAGATAGCAGGAACATCCACAGTATGAATTATGGAATAATATAAGAATGTTCATTTATTGTGAACTTTCAACTCCTCACCTTTGCCCTGCTGATGAATCCATCCCTCCTGGGATGAGTGGAACAGTACCAGACTCTCAGAAATTTGCCAAAAGCAGGAGTTCTGTCAGACTGAACAAAAAGTTGATTTCCAAAGTGAAAGTAACTAGCAAAAAAAAAATCTATAGGGAAGTTTTGAAAAGTAAGGGAAGGAAAGACTCCTGCCTTTCTTTTTCCAAATGTAAGATTCATTTCTTAACATTTTTGCCTAATTAGAACACATGTGGTAAAACAAATTTTAAAAGCCTGGCAAAACAAAATACTACAAACAATGGGGTGGAGAATGGAAAAGTATGAACAGAGATAAACAGCCTTAATCACAGCTCTTAGCTGTGTATTGGAAAACGCTCAGCCTTACAAGTTTAGTTTATAAATTTGAATGGAATGGAATGAAATCATATGTTAAATAAGAAATGACCCACTGGAAAATAATAAATTCTGAAGACTCTGGAAACAAAAGTTTTAATAGTTTAAATAATGAAAGGTCAATAAGTTTTATTTAGATAGAGTCAAATCACATTTTATCCTGTATTAATACATCTTGTAATTCCAGTGATTAATATTCTAGAGAAGATACATTTTTGTTAGTTTCATTATGTTACAGTGTCAAGACAAGTCCCATGCATTGTCCTTCCAGTACACCGTCAATCAAACAGGGAAGATCTGAATTATGTTCCTAACATTTACAAGGGTAAGAAAAGAAACCATACTTTAAAATTTATATGTCCTGACAAATCTAAAAATATGGCCAATTTTAAAATGCTCCTTTCCAGAACATCCCCCAAAGGCAGATACATTTCTGCAGGAATTAGACCAAATTACTTTGTATATAATTAAAATTCTGAAACCATTGCTTACTTACCAAATTTGACCTTGGTGCTTAGTGATAGCAAAAGATATAATACCTCCTTTGTTCATCCATTATAAACACACATCAAATATTGCAGAGGGAGCATCTGGTTTGAAGAGGCACTTGCTTTGGAATGACAGACTCAGAGATGTAATGCACTAAAGTGATACATTTTGATTTCTATTACTGGCCCTCACAATTATCATCAGTATCTCTATAGTGTGTTTTTCCTATTCTGCCAAACAAACCGTATTTCTGTTAATTATATGACTAAATTAGTCATTCCAAACTTAATACCTCCTAAAGCCATCAGCAGATGTTCCTTTGTAATCATTGATGTCATTCTCTAAATGATTGAAAAGGAGGCTTTGCTAGAGTGCTATGAGTGAGTGGGAACTTTGCTGTTCTTGTCTAACTTTATCTGTCTAAGAGGGAAGCATCTGGCCTGCCTCCCTCAAACAGGCTCTCCCCACAGACAGTGACACTTCCAAAAAGAAATTCCCCCTGTTTAAAAGCACACAGAAGAAACAAGCCTGTCAGACTCCTCTCTGTCTCTGCAGGCAGCCCAATTGTTTAGCCCAGTCAAAATTGCTACCTTTTAAACGGCAAACTGGTAAAACTGATGCCATCTTTTAGCTGAATATGGTTATAATCTGCGGGTGAGATTCTCTTCTTCATTTCAGCTGATCTTGTTTTATGTTTCAACAAGATGAGAAACCTGCCCAGTCTTGCAGGAAAAAAGGTGTCTCTGCATGGTGAGTGAAATTTAGCCCATTCCACAGGTGGTCTCCCAGGCAAGTGCAACAGTCACATGAAGCCAGAGATAAATACTCTTAGACTGCTGATGCTTATTTTGAAGTCAAAATCAACAGTAATAAAGTTATCTCACTTATGAGATCAATGTAAGTATTTAATGCAATATTTTTAAAATATGAAGGACACAAACAAAGCGGAGAGGCAATGAGAGGAAATGGGATTTACTTGGACTTCAGCTACATCCTTTGAGAATATCACGTCTTTTCTATTCTCTTCCTTGCTGCTCTGTCAATCTGTACCACAATTTACTACTGGAGAAAAAAAAAAAAATTACTGTTTTCCCTCTAAATAGCTATCAGCATGTGCTTTCTCTATAAATCCTAGTGAGATCCCTGGTGGTGGCATAACAGTTAACAAATACAGAAAGTGATATAGAACAGCTTCATTTCCCCAGCATATTAAAACTACAGTTGTCAGCATTTAATGTCTCTGATATCCTTAACCCCCTACAAGTTGTAGAATTAGCTAAAGCTTTGCCTCCAGGTATCCCATCAGGATGCTCCAATACAGAGATTTACATTCAGTGTAACTCTCTAGGAGTAAAATATCTTTTTTGACATACTTAATGCGTCATAATAACTGCAAATTTATTGTATCAAGCATTAACCACTTTCTCCTTCATACATGCCTGGAGCAAGGAAGAAACACCACTATTACCATAACTGTGCTACACTGAATGAACAAATATGCAGAAGCCTTACTGCAGACTTCAATCATTTGCATTATTTTTAAATGATATAATTTTAAAATACGTTCATTTTAGAGCCATAAATGAGAATGGAGCAGATGGTTAGGGCTTAATTTAGAGTAATTTGTCTATTAAAATACACTGCATTGCCAGTGAGTCTTTGTTATAACACTAACTCATTACAATGGAGTTGTAATTTATGGGGTAGAGGGAATGGTATTGGACCTTTAGGAAAAGTTTACAATCTTGGAGAGTTCACTAGGAGAAGTGAACACAGATAAGCATTTCAATACAAGATTATTGAGAAAAAAAATGGGAAAAGCAAGAAATCATAGAATTAAGATTTGCAGTCCCTTCAGAATTCCCAGTGTTCCTACACAGGAAGGAAATTCACATGCACCAACAAAAGGACCTTCTTTATATAATGTTAATCGTAGATTTCTTCATTTGTACTGACTTTTAACTGTTGAAAAATGTAGAAGGTTATGGCTTCACATTACAACAGTAAAGACTTTTAAAAATAATTTTTTAGAAATATTTTGAATAAGAAAGTGCTGCATATTGAAATTCATTATTGTATTGTTCTCTGTGTTAAAAACATGTTTTAAAGCTTTTTCGTCTTAATGCAAAAGCCCAATAAGGCTGTTAATATGTTCAGTCTGTATTAGAATTAATTTTATGTTCATTATCTATCTGTAGGGAAAATGAATGAGCAACAGGGAGGCAAAAAGCACACATGGGATATAACAATTTAGGTTAATCAAAGCTAAAGGTAATGTGAAGAACTTTAAAGGGACATAAAATATAAAAAGCATAAGTTTCTTTCAGAGAAAATTAACTGCTGTTAATAGTCAAACTGATATTAAGTGAAATAAATCTTTTGGGTTTTCATATACCTTTCCAATATCTAAATAACTTTTTTCTTCCAGAAAGAAACTGTATCTGTAATTTTGATAAAATTTTTCCCTAATACTTAGACGTTACTCAAAAGATGGTGATTAAACACATAATTACAAATGAAAGTATTTAGAAAATAACACTAAATCTGTTATGAAGCTTGTATTGCATATACACACTCATACAAAAAGATGTGTGTTTGTACATATATATATATAACTTCTTATGTGGATATATAGGGTTCAGATCTGGTTGTGGACTAGCAATAAAAGAACACTGACAATTATTAAATATATTAAAAGCTGCAGTGCCTTGTAACTCATACAATTATTTAATTGGGACAAAATGTTAGAATGATTTATTAGGGGATGTGCTGGGGTGAAAAGTTCACATCGTGGAGTCAGAGAATGGTTTGGGTTGGAAGGGACCTTAAAGAGAACCTGGTGTCAACCCCCTGCCATGGGCAGGGACACCTCCCACTAGCCCAGGCTGCTCAAAGCAAATTTATTGCATCAAGAATTCTCTGTCGTATGTGACTGCAGCAAGGAGGAAACAGAAATTTAGGATAGAAGACTCCAGTGAAGTGTTTGTTCCACAAACCAATAATACCTGAGAAATACCCACATATCCAAAGGCAATTTCTGATTGAGATATTTTAGAACAAGGCTAGTAAAACAGAGCTGCTGTGGAATATCTAATTTTCTAGCCTAATATGAATGTGTTCTATTTGATATAAAAGCGTTTTGCTCTCCAATCTGACCGTATAAAAAATTAAAGCTTTGCTCTATTTGGAACATCACACATAAACATTACTAGCATAAAATGGAAAACAGTGGAAGAAAAATTCATGCTACAAGGCTGCAAGTTTATTTTAAAACAAAACTCTACCTAAATTTCATATAATTGTACTTTCAACGGGTAACAAGAGCCTCATCTCCTGGATTGTATGAAACTAGAAAAGGGAAGGAACAAGATAACATTGTGTGATTTCCTCTTTTCTAATTACCCTGATGCTTGCCAAATATGTATCTTCTCAAGCCTGCTCCAAAACTTGAATAAGTGTCTAATATCACCCATAGCTTCCATCTCATTTATACAGCACATTTTATAAAAGTAGATATGTTTTATCTTTTTGTCAAATATCCAACCAATTACTGAACTGCAAGACATGGGTGATGATGTTTGGCATTACAGTGAGAGAAACCATTTGCAAAATTTTATATGCAGTATGAACTTCAATTTTTAAGTAGAAATGAGCAAATAAAAACAAACAAACCCCAAACAGCAGAACTTGATGAACTAAGAAAACAGTCTCTTCATGGTATGCATAAAATATTTTAATAAGATAGTGATAAGAACTAATTTTTGAAAGTGTATAAAAATCAACAGAGACAGAACTCTAGACATATATCCTAGTGTAATAATTTCAAAGTTAAGATCAAACCAAAATCACCCCTTCCACTCTTTTTTTTTAGAAAAGCAGACTTTGTTTTATTTTAAATTGGACATATAAAACCAAATCTCTCACAGCCCAGTTCTGATTCTACCTATTGACTACAAAGGGAACTAATGGTAACCAGCTGAGGCTTAAATATCTGACTTCTGGGTTTCTGAAGCTCTCTGAAAGCAATTCCACCCTAAATGTTTGCAAAATGTGATTGTGTTACATGTCTTCCTTGCAGTATAAATAAATACAAGCTTTCAATGACCCATTTTATAATGGCATGAAGTCCAATGCAAACTATTCCACTCTACCAGGAAGCTGTGGGACTCCTCTGGTCCTGCACACACAGGGCTTGGAGTTCCTGCATGGTGATGTATTTGGGTGTTCCATGCTTACCTGGAAAACAGTAACTTCTACCATAAATTTGAAAATTTGAACCTCACTGGGCTTGGTTACAAGCTACTGGATATTTTATGTAGTCCAAGTTATATTATATATATATATATGTATGTATGTATGTATGTATAAACATTCTGGTAACACATAAGTAACATTTTCAAGCAGTAATCGTGTAATAAACTGAAGATTTCTGGCTGCACGAAATCCTTCTATATCAAAGAACATGTCATGTATTTGTCAAATATCACTTAGTTTCAATAAAGCATATCCAATTCTATTTTTTGGAGCTTGTGCTTTTCCAGATTCGAGATGATTTCCTAGAAGATGATTCTGTATAAACAGAAAAATAAGCAAAATGAAGTGCATTGGATTACTTCCAGAAAGACTGAAAATATTGTCAATACTGGTCAATACATTTCATGAAAAACACATTCTGTGAAGCAAGCCTGATGTCATTCTATAACAAAAACTTGACTATGTTTGGTTCAAACTCATTTGAGCTCATTCCAGATATACACCTGTGTTTAATTAGTGTCTTCAAGTCACACTGAGCTCCTCTGATGAGAAATGCTGGATTCCGTAAATGCAAAAATACATCTCAAAATCTGCAGAATTCCCAAAAGAAAACTCTAATCCTCTGGCAGCTGGCAGTGTGTTGTTGGCTTATGACATTGCCTGCAAGGAAAGCCTTGGCCATGCAGCTTCAGGGGGGGTTGAAAGAAGAGTCTTGGTTGTCCCAAAACTGAATCCAAGCACTGAAAGTCTTTGGGGCCGTACAGATACGTGCTGCATGCCAGGATCCACACTTTTCCAGGATCTGCTCTGGGCAGGGTGGACTTAAAATCAAAAAGTAGCTTCAGGATGACCAATGAAAGGATTAATACCAGTCCTTAGTGCAAAACATAGTGACAGTGTGAATGGGCATAAAACCCTATCTGTTAACCTATTAAATATTCCTCCCCTAAAAACGTATTATCCTATGTATTCCTGCTTTCCAAAGGTATCTAGAACAAAATCCAAATACAGACAGATTCTGAACGATGCAAATGGAAATTCCCTCCCCGCTGGGAGATTCAGTGTTGCAGGACTATTGATTTAGGAGTGCTCAGCACTCCTTCAATGGGCATTGAAAAGTCAGGGCTTCATTTGATTCCAGGCTTGCAAGAAACCATAAATAAAATGCTCTTTTCTTTTCTCTAAAGAGTAATAATACTTTAAAGAGTGACAATAATATAGAATTGCACCACAGATTGTTTCTGAAAGCAATAACAATTTTTTATAAGTTTAAAAGAAATTCATTTTTCTGTATCTTACTAGTAAAAATGATGGCTCCAGATGATTAAATGAAGCCTGTGTCAATATTCAGGAAGGTTTTATAAAATGGAACCTTTTCACCTAGCCAAAGCAGAGATATTTTTGCTTATTGGTTTGAAGATCGACTATAGAATAAGATTTATTTCAGAAATCTCTTAGGAAAATGATCAGGGTAATGTCTCATGGAAAAAAATTTAAATATAAGACCTGTAAAGCATTTATTTGCTCAAGTATTACTTTTCAACTGCCAAGCAATTTCAAAGCGACATTTTTCTTATCAATCTACTCCACGGTTTATATCTTAAAACATTCAGCTTAGAAATCCTTTATAGAGGCAGGTATTAAGATTTACAGCAGAGAACTGTAATGAGTGGGTGAATATTTGTTTGGTCTACAGGCAAAATTAGCATTTTTTCCTGTGATTTTAGTTATGTAGTGGTGGATGCCAGGGTGCAGCAGGGCCAGTCACTCCCTTGGGTGAGCACTGGGAGCAGGGAAGGTTCCCCATGGGGAGAGGAGTCCTGAGCCCTTGGATGGGGCAGGGATGGGGGTCCCAGGAGACCTCTCAGGACCATAAACTCCTGCTGGTGTCATCGGGGTCCTGACAATTTTTAAAAATTGAATTAACTAGTAGAAGAATTGAAAAAGAAAAGTTGTGTTAGAAAGAGGAAGACTTTAAGCATTGAAAGTCAGCTGAATAGACACTTTTCTGTGTCCTTGAAAACACTGCTGTACTTTATCCTAATCAAAGTTCAAAATTTAAGTCTGAAGACTGCACCAAAAGTAACTTTAGCTGCCCAAATCTCTCAGAATAGAGCCTTCTATTCTTTGTGTACTCAAAAATTGGTATAGTCCATTAATTAACTTATTTAGATTGAATAGAATAATAGCTTCTGCTCTGGGATTTGTAAGTAATGTCTCAGTCACTTGAAATGAGACTCAGCACCATTGACTGCATCCAGTGACCTGAAAATACATTTTCCCCCCAGCTTTTGCTAAAGCCTTCAAACATCAACCCACAAAATTTTTATGACAATTGATGTTTGTCTGTAATGTGCATCACTCTAAAACATTTTACCGTGCCCTGTATGAGCCCTGAAGAACAAAGATAATTGAGAAAGTCAACATAGAAAGTACATACACTCTCAAAATACTTCATATCTTCAATGTCAGCACCTAGTGCATAACACATACAAATTACTGTGAGAGGTTATATTAAAGCTTTCTGTTACAAGCAACAATAAATACACCAATAAACTTTGACTTATATATTCAATATTGGACATATAATTTAAAAAAATTAAATTTTGTAATTGTATTTGGAGGAAATTCATGGGAATGACAACATGTTTTGAAAGTCTTAACTCATTCCCCAGGCAAAGTGCTGCAGTCACTCTTTGCTCATCTCAATAAAAAATTTGTGCATAGGTAATTAATTCTTAAATGCTCCTAGAGAAGAAAAGAAATTACAATGGTTTTTCTTCTTCTGCATAGGCTGTAAGAACATCACCAAGATCCTGGCATCACAACCCTATAAAATTTGGGGGTTGTTCATGTGTCATGAAATTAATTGAAACACTTCTTAGCAGCTTTTGTGCTTGCAGTTTGGTACTTTCAGAACTGTGCTGGCTGGCCAAGTTATAATTGGAAGGAAGAACTTAGTAAAGCAAATAATTTAGGAAACTTGAAAATGCCATCACTGTAAAACTCAGATACCGGTTTTTTTTGGTTGGTTGGTTGGTTTGGTTTGGTTTGGTTTTTTCCCTGGCATTCCCTAGACATCTCTTTTTTTTTTAATAGAATTCCAGCTGCCAGGTTTGTGCTGAAGTGCTTAGAATTTGAGAGAGCTGAGATGTCCCTGCACCTGCCTTATGTCTGTGGTGTGGTGGGACCGATGACCTAAACATTTTCTAATTAATTCTGGCAGTCAGGCAGCACTGACAACATACAAAAAAAACATAGACAAAATTTGGCAAGCCTCTGGAGGGCAGAGTATTTCTTTGAAGTGTTCTTCCTACAGAATCAGTTAAGTCAGATGGTGCATCTGACACCTTGCTACCAGTGCTCTTGAAGACAAATTTATTGCTTGGATGAGAAGTAACCCAGCAGCTTCTGAGTCCCCCAAATGCAATGTTGAAGAGATGCACTTTATCAGGCTCTGAGTGAGAAACGCAGCTGGTTGGTTTCTTTGAGCACAGTTTGCTGTGTGTACAGTAAATTGTACACAGTATTAGAGAGGATCTGGTGAGCAGGAAGGGTAATGACCTGTTTGTCTTATCCCACCTAAACACACTGGATCAGAAAGAGGTCACCAAAAGGAGAAGATTTCTAAATCCCTGAAGAAAAATGATCTCACTGAGCCTGGGGAATACTTTAGAATGAAGGTAGGAAGAGACACAGGAAATGGGGAGGTTGTAGCCTGGAGGACTAAGAGGAACAGGAGGATCTTCCTGCAATTGTGAGCAGACCCCAGACTGCTCAGAAGTAATGAAAGATTTTCCTCAAACATACTAACTGGCTGGAGCATATGGCATTTAACCCATCTTACTCAAACTTTCGGGCACCCTGTGTTCCCTTGAACACAAACTTACAGCCTTCTGAGGAGGCTATGCAGGATAAATAATCATCACTGCTAGAAACCTCATGAATCATCAGGAACATAACTGAATGCATCATTACCAAAGCAAAAAGAGTGAAAAATTTCATTTCTTGTTCTGCTTCAGATTCTTTTACAGAAACATCAACACAAAATAGAGAAAAATAGTACAGATGGTGTAAATTCATATCAAAAGAACAAAGTACCCAAAAACTCTGAATATCTTGAGCTGCAAGGTACATTATTCTGCACATAACCATTTAAGAGTCACGGAGTGGCCAACACTCCTGAAGGTGCTGCTTTTCAGATGAGCCAAAAATTGTTTCAATACATAGACAGAGTTGGAAGAGAGAAATGTTGGCACTGGGAATAGAGGAAATCTCTGCTAGAAAAAAGTAATAAGGATATGAGCAAAATATTCCATTTAGGGAAGAGAAAATGTCATCTGTGCAAATGCAAGAGGAAGAAGAATTGGTTAGGTAGCAGCTCTTCAAAAATAAAGCTTAGGAGTTGTTACAAACCACAAAGTGTACTGGAATCAATGATACACAATCACAAAATAATAGTAAACATGATCTTAGAACATCTATAGAGACATAAAAGATTATCTGTCCTATGCCTCACCACTCTGAGAAGTCCTCACTTGGTGTACAGCATCCCATCCCAGACTTGTTTAGTTCAAGAAAGCTATAGATCAGCAAGACTGCATATCTTGATGCCACATTGCTTCTAATTCCTGTCAGAGTTGTTCAGCCCTTGTTTTACTGGACACAGAGCTACACTGACAGGCTTTTAGGGACTCAGTGCCCAACACCAAAGAAAGCACAGCTAATATCCTGCATGTGTGAATTGTCTTCTCAGCACATTTATCTCTAATGGATTACAAGGAACAGAAATTCAACATAATGTTTTCCTTAATATCCTCCTGCAGTTCTTGACTTGTAAGATATCTGATGTGCAGCTCATTAAAATCTTTGTCCTGCAGAGAAGAGCAGCTCATTGCCATTTACTCCTCTCATAGATTCAGTGATTTTTCCTCTGTACCTTGCAATACTAACAGCTCATGAATAGCATCCAAATTTACACTAACCTTGCCAAAAAATTATTCATGAAAAGATCATCATAACAACAGATCCAATTCAAGTATTTCTAAACCTCTTTGCTTTGCTAGGGCTGAAGGTCCAGAAACAAACATTCAAGCACACCAGAAGTCTGGGCAGAAGAGCTTTGAGGGACTGAAGGTCAGCAAGTGCTTATCTCCTGTGAGACTTAATCCAAAGAGCCACAAGTCTCTCTATTCAGATTCAATGCCATCTTTCTTGAATTCTTATAATCAACCTCAAGCCTATCTTTTTTACATCCCCAGATACACTATTCCTGCCCATTGGCAAATTCCAGACATTATCTCAGCTTTTCAGATGACATTTCCATGGATTATTATGCTGCAAAGCTGTCAACTTCTAGTGTTCATGGTCTCTCACATGGATATTGTCCAACAGTTAATCTCTTCTTACAACCTCTCAGGAATTGGAAATATCAATAGAATATCCTGGAACAAGTTCTGGAAAATTGCTCAAGTCTTTGAAAATATGGCTTAAAAAAAAAAAAACAACCAAAAAACAAACAAATCTCCCTGGCCCCATCAGCTGTTTCTTCTGCTAGAATAAAGATAGATAATTATTTCTACAAAATGAGGTGGAAAAAAAATTCTAGCCTAATTTATGGGCCACGGGCTGATGAATATCACATAAAGACTAATGATTGAAAACCTAAATAAACGTTTTATTTACAACAGGGTTACAACTTTAGCTATTAATCCAATGCCATTAAGGTTGACTTCCAGCTGCCTCCTGCAGACTAAGACTTCTTGATGTGTTTCCAGGCTCCTTATGGTTTCTTTTATTGCCTTTTAAATACTGCTTTTTGTGATTCTTTTTTTCACGTGTTTTTTATAAGCTGCTGGAACTACAACTTAGTGGAATGTGGATGGTGTGAACCACATTGACACTGCATGTACTTGGCCATCACAGTCCTTCCAGCCTGATAATCTTCAAAGTGTTTCATGTCTGTGGTGGAATTAGTGGGAGTCACACAATTATTCATGTCTTCAGTGTCTGGTGGGATCATAGTAGTTCTTAATATACATTAACTTTTACATATCTCCTGCACAAGCCAAATGGTATCCAAGACTCTTCTTGGTCCTTTTTTGAGGCCCTCTGACTGGTTGCCACTACACTGCTGTGGTTTTCAGTCTTGCAGAGACCTTACAGAGTGTTGATAACATTATCTCTGGATCCATTGCTTTCTCCATGTCCTGGAAATTTTGCCCTATGCTGTATTTCCAGCAAAAGTGAATTTTTCTGAGTAACTTTCAATCTTCTCTCACAACATAGAAGTTTCAAGGGTGTGTCCTGTAACCATTCAGGCACACTTAGGTAGTGCTTTTTATAGCCCTTTTCTTATGACTCTGAGATAGGACTGTAAGTCAAATTATACAGCTATCCAGGTGCATTTTTTGAGCATATTAAGTATCTACTAGCAACACCTTTGGCCTCCTAGTTTTAGATGAGCATTTTTTCGACTGAAAGTCACACTTTCATCCTAATAATTTTGCAGGATAGTAGCATTTTAGTCATAATAATGAATCCCTTTTTCTTTAAAATATCTGGAGTTTGAATGCTTGACAATTTTCATGGAGGATTTCTCATCAGTTCTAGGCAGCTGTGCTGAAAATTTCAAGGGTTAAAATGATGTCTCTGTTGTAGGCAGCTACATCCAACTTTCTCAGCTGCAGCATTGAAGACATTCTGTGTCCTTGCAGGTTTGCAGACTGTGAGGAAATATTTCCAGCTTCATCTTGCCTCTAAGAGTACCATTCCCTTGGCTTCCTTCTCTGTTGGTTCATGGGCTTCTCACCAGGAGCCTGCATTTGTCCACTGGCTCCCAAGTTAATTGTGGATGAACAACACTTGGCCTCACTTCTCCAGTCTAATGGTGCTGTTTACTTGACATTAAATTACGCCTGGCTCCATAAACCAGTAGCAATTGAATTTAGTTATTGGTCTAACAGCAATCATAGAAATTGAATCATTGGCATTTTTCTGCAACACTTCATCCTTGGCGTCTCCTCATCTTCTAAAGTTACACTGAAGTTCTCCTTCCCTTTACTAGAAATCTTTGCAGCCTTGTTGATTGTTACTTCTTCCCTCTTGAGACAGCATAACTTTAGAGGATAAAATTATTTTCTTTCCTATACATTTATTGCCTAAAATTCAGCAGTTTTTCTTTCTGCACATTGTTTTCCACATAATATACAACATGACAAACATGCCTGTATTTCAAGTCACCTGCTTCCCTCCTTGAATCTCATGGTTTGAACCCGTATAACCCTATATTAAATTAAAAACCCTATATTTAAATTTATTATCTATATAATTATGTAGGTATTAATTTTCATCTTGTATTAATTCATTGTCTTGATCCTTTTATTTGGGCTTTTTAAAAATTTCATATTGTTACATGTGTGTGTTGGACTTCTCACCAATGAGAAATCCTTTTTTAGCTCCTCAGTTGTGGGTGTGAAGACATTTTCCTTCATACTTTTATTAGGTATGTATTGTTAAAATGGTACTATCTTAGATCCACATCCACTAAAGATGAGAGATTTTATAGCTAAGTCCTGGCAGAATTATGAATTACCTGATACTGTACCAACAGGGTATTAGATGACTGGGCCTGCAGATTCCCTTGTGCTGCATCCACACTGGGAGGTAAATTTCAAAATTCACTGGTTTGGACATGGAGCCTAGACTTGAGAACAGCTTTGGAAAATCCCTTTAGCGGCAGTACAGACGTATATGGACATAGATACCTGAAATTAAAGTCCTATATAAATGTCTTCTCTGGCCTTTTAGGTGTGTTTTCAGTTAATGGCACATTGATGACTTACTCTTTTTGGATTTTCCATCATTTTCCTGTCTTTATCCCTCACTGACTTTGCACAAACACCCATCCTGCTTTCCCATTTCTTTCCTGCTTGTAGAAGTAGGATTTTAGCTAGAACCCTGGCAGCTGAGACCTTCCATGATAACTTGTACCTTTGTTCCCCGTGCTGATTTGTTTCCATTTACAACATTTTTCTGTTTATTGGTGCTTTTGCTAGATTGGGCACTGTCACAGTGCTTCACTTACTTGCTAGCTAGTTACTTGCTAGTAAGTAGCATGAACATAGTAAAACCCTTGTAAATCTAAGAATTAGCCTGGCATGTATGTAGCTAAAGATGAGTGAGATTATTTGCATCCAAACTATCAACTCATCTGTAAGCTACAACAAATGCCATCAGGACCACTTTTGCACAGGCTCTCCTTGGATATTTTCCTTGTTCTTACAATATATTGGTCTTAGAAATTTCTTTTTCCTGTTCCTACTGTAAGTGGAAGCACTAAAATATCATAAAATCTGTGCTTACTATCACCTCTTACATTAAAACTTTTCATAGCCAGGGCTGCATAAAAAGAAGTGAGACCAGCAGGTCACAGGAGGGAGGTGATTCTCCTCTGTTCTGCTCTCATGAGACCCCAAAAGAATTACTGGCTCCACTTCTGCAATCCCCAGTATAAGAAATGCAAGGATCTGTTAGAGGGGTTGAAGAGGAGGGCATGGAAATGGTCAGAGGGCTGGAACAGGTTTCCTGTGAAGACAGGCTGAGAGCTGGAGCTGTTCAGCCTGGAGAAAGCTCCAGGGAGACCCTATTCTGTCCTTTCAAAATATAAAGGGGCTTATAAGAGAAAGAGAGAAAATCTTTTTAACAGAATCTGTAGTGACAGGACAAGGGGCAATGATTTTATACTGAAAGAGGGCAAATTTACACTGGGTATAAAGCAGAAAGTGAGGTTGGATGGGGCCTTGAGCAACCTGGTCTAGTGTAAGGTGTCCCTGCCCAGGGCAGAGGGGTTGGATCTTTGGAAGTCCTTTCTGACCTTAACCATTCTAAGATTCTGTGATTCTGTGATCCTCTGTCACTGTCTGAAGAGATTTGCCTGATCTTCTGAGTACTTACTCAATTCCTTTTACTCCTCCATTCAATCCAAACAGTTCATCAGGAATACTTTTGTCATTGCTTTGGGGTTTTTTACAGTGAACTGTAGATTTTTTGAAAATTGAACTTTGTTGGTAATGTATAAGTTTAATCAATTAACTTTTTATTGGCATCCATCTCTGGGGTAGAGAATGAGATTCATAATTGACAGAAGAGTTGTCAAATGAGTCACTTCAACTGTGGTGCATCCAATCAAAGCTTACATGATTTCAGTCAGGGACCTATTTGAAGTGGACATTCTTCCACCAAGACCATGGTTACATAAAGTGGGATTCTTATTTCTCCTGACTGCAGCTTTACCACATTACATAAATAAATGTTTATTGGAGCAGAAAATTGGACAAGTGCCTGACATACTTAGTGCAAGTTTCTTAACCATAGCTCTTTTAAATAAAGCAAGGAGAATATATCTTTCTTGGACTTAGAGCTTTCTGAATTAAATTTCTGAATTTCCAAAACAACTTCAGTTTCCAATTTACCACTACCCTTTTTTTTCAGGGCATTACACTGTCATTTCAAATTCAAAATAAAAGAAAGTTGGAGACTGCAAAAACTCAGGAACAGTTGAGTCAACTGTAAAAGAAACACATATTGTGGAGAACAGAAGGACACTAAATCCCACTGATTTCTGTGTCAAAGTTACATACGTGATAAATCTCATGCCACATTGGTTCTTCATGGATATATCAGTAATTTATTTCTCTGTACCCTAATCTTAAACAAATAGAGTAACATTTACTGTTTTCAGTTTTGGCTGCCACAGATCAAGAAGGCTGAAGTTTAGCTACAGAATATCCAGGGGATAGAAACAATAATAAACAGAAATCTGGTGCAGTTTTTAGTCTTATTCTTGTTCTAACTAAAAGATTTCAAAGCACCTATATATTAGTTATAGACATTGCTAAAATTCATGCACAAGTCTTGCATGGTATTTGTGACAGGGCTACAAAACACACTATAGCATTATATCTTTTCTCATCTTCCCAACTGGAATAAAAATATGCATCTTTTTTATATTTCAAAGAGGCAACATCTGTTATTATTTAAGCTTGACCTCTTTACAGAATAGTGGTATTAGTGGGCATAAGAAAAAGTTCTCGACACAATTTTCTTGACTGCAATTTTCCATCTGAAATAAGAGGTTATAAAGGTAGGAAATACAGAGGCCTTGAGGGTCAATATAATGACACAATAGGAAGTAACATAGAGACAAAGGATGTCAGTACTATCAAACATATAAATGAGATTTTTATTTATAGATACTTGTTATTAATGCTTAATATTTAAGGCCAGAAAATAAAGAGCTCTCTTATTAATATGTTTGCTAAGAACCTGCAGGTTTAGATGGATACTCAAAGATAAAAGGAATTTAACAATTTCTAGGGTTCCTTAAATCTTATAATCTCAGAAAAGGAAACTTTATGTAATCTCAGTAATTTCATTCTTAGGTCAATTTTGTTTAAACATATGTAGTCCAAAGTGCACTTTAGAAATCTTTTAAAATGTGCAACTTTCATATCTCTCCTGATACATATTTTGCAACATTATACCTCGGTGTTTTAAAGAGGCTGTTGTCACAACAAAGACAGCTTAAAGCTGGAAATATAATCTATTCAGGATATATAGTAGAAATATTTCCTGTGAAAAACTTGAGGAAAGGGAGGAAAAGGCAAGGAAATGAAATATTATGTGATTTCCAACAACCAAACACAAGAACTGCAAGAAGAGCAATTGCTTGAATTGCTGCAGACATTCCTTTTTGGACCACAGAAGTGCCTACAGCATTTACTATCAGTGATTCTGGTAAGGAAAATGTAGCACCAGCACCAACACACGTCAAATTTAACAGCAATTGTAAAAGGCAGCCAATTCCACAACCTAGATGAGATGCTGGAATATCTAAGACATACCATTACTATTAGTGGGTTAAAATTGCTTCTAATCTGCTTGCAGTTCCATTTTTAACTTTTTTTTTTCTTATGCTAAGCAAAATTAAAATGTTTCAAAACTTTATCTGTTGGTAAAGCTTGCCTTGTTGATATGGCACGTGCTAATCTTTTCATTTCTCCAAGTGTGGCACTCCCTAAAGCCAAGTTACCACACCGTGGTTCCATATTCAACACAACATTCACGAGATAAAGGAAGTTCACCCACTTCTCTGCACAGAAACACCAATGTTTGGTCATGCCCATTGTCAGTTTGGAAGAGATATCCTCCTGAGAGTAACAGTCCCTGGCTCCCTCACAGGCAGTGACGTAGAAGACCCTATAACAGCCTGGAACTTATATGTTCTCTGAAGAAAAGACACATTTGTATGAAAAAAGGGAAGAAAAGTTGTTATAAAACACTTCTTTTTATTTCCCCTATGGTGAAAATCTCTACTGAAGTCTGAATTTTCTTTGATTTTGTCTGTTTCATCCTTTCCTCAGCTCAAAAAATATTTGAGCAAGATCATTAGGCTTAAGGATGTTTTTTCTCAGCATTAGTGACTAGATAATAATGAAAAGGGTTTCAGGCTGTGCTATGAATAGAATGAATGGCAGAAGCCTAGTATTTTAAGAGGGAAAATACTTCTTAATTTATGTGCTCCATCCTTTTGATCAAGAGAAGACTTTTTGTAAAGCAAGGTCAAATTCTTGGATATTATACTGGACTGTTTAATCCTCAATACCTTCAAAAACTTTTCTCATTACTGAAACTAAAGAACCAAAGATCTTTTTTTAAGCATTATCTCCTAAAGGCTTTATTTAGTCAAAAGTAAATGAGACTCTTAGTATCAAAGATAACATCGATGCTATGTCAACAAATAAGAACCAAGATACGTGTCCTACCAAGAAAAATTAGACATTTGTTTACCTACACATTCCTTTTGCTGTGTAAGTGTTAAAATACAAAGCAGTGCAAAAAGTTGATGAGTAAAACATTAAAACAAAGCACTTTTAAAAAAAAAATTGTTTAGTAGAACAGAGGGAAAGGTCTAAAACCTTTGTACTCTCAGTTCTGTTAAGCAGATGTGTTCACTTGTGATCTCCCACTTCAAAGATTTTTCCTACAATATTTATTTATATAAATTGCTGAAAGTTTTCTAGCTGCCTTGTACTTAGAGCTACTGCAAAATACATTTGTAAACATCACAGGAAAGAGGAGATGAATAATTTTTGTGTTGGCTAGTTCCAAAATATGTCATAATGGCTTTAACAGGGCAAGAATCTCTGGATTACCTCTGGCAGGAGAAGGAGATGGAGGAGGGAGGATGGTGGGTTTTTTCTCTGTATTAACATCAGTGGTATCATCTGGAGTTCATCAAGCACAGGTCTGTTTCTAGTATCAGTATTTTGAAACATGCTCTATATACGGTATGAGGTTACTCAATTGGAGCATTTTTTTCTCAGCTCAGCCTCATCAACTGAATTAAATAGACTGCTAAGACCTTTACAGTTTTTTGCCTATAGCCACCAAATCCGTATGACTTGTCCATCCACTGATTCTTTCTTATGGTGTCTGTCAGTATCAGCAACAGCATTTCAGATTTCATGAGACAGTACTCTGCAAAGAAATGAGACAATATGTCAGCTGAAAATTGACAAAATATGTTTGCCTCAAAAGACACTCGGTTGTTCATATACTTCAGCTCATTCATGAGAAACCCAAGAGAAAATCTGGTATAAAATATTTTCAGCCAAACTGTGGCCCATTGTGTACAAAATAAAAATAAAATTGTGGTGAGACATAGTTAGTACCACAGTACTGGGGATCAGGACTATTAAATATTCCTCTAATCACTTTTTCCTGTTAAAACGGCTGTGATGGGAAAATAGCACAACTAAATGAAGGATTTTTAAGGCTTTCTTGAAATACTGCAGGTTTCACAGTATGGGAAGAAAGCAGATGCTTTGCAGTGGTAGCCAGGGCCCCTCCACACAGCACCATGGATCAGTCTGAGGCTGTCACCCTGTCCACATAGCACACATCTGGCCTGAGTTCTGATTTAGAGAAAACATGAAAAACAAAGCAGAATCCTTACTCTCCATCACCCCATGAGGCTCTGGAGCCGTTTTCCCTCCCTTTCCTCCCTATAAAGATCAATTTTCCCATCAGTTTCTTTCAGCACAATGGTCAGCTGAAGTACTGAAGGACTGTTTTTAACACCTTCGCCAATTAAAAAATTAGAAATCTGCCCCAGAAAACTCTTATTTGTACCTGTAGATCCTGAGGAACTTCTACCAGCTGAGTATAGATTGTGCTGAATTTTCTGGCCTTGAAGAGTAAGAAAGGAATAAGTCTTTGGCTGCTATCATCAATGTCATTTTCAAGGACTGGAACTCACAGAAAGGCTGAGATGGGAAGGGGCCTTTGGAAATCCTCTGGCCCCAGCTACTCAAACAGGGTCAGCTTGAGCAGATTGCCTGGGGCCATGTCCAGTTGGTCTTGAATTTCTCCACGATGGAGACTCCACAACCTCTCTGGGCAACGTTTTCCAGTGTTCAACTGCTCTCACAATCTAAAAACCCCTGAACATTATTTGAATTATATGGTATTTCCCATATTTCCATTTGTTCCCATGGCCTTTCTTTCTTTCTCTGAGCAGAGCTGAAAAGACTCTGGTTCCACCTTCTTTTCATCATCCCATCAGGTCTTTATACACATCGAAATGATCCCCCAGTGAGCCTTCTCTTCTTCCAGCTGAGCAAATCCAGCTCACTCAACCTCTCTTTAAGTGTCTCATGTCCCAGTCCCAATGAACTTTTCTTCCCCTTTGCTGAACTCACCCCAGTATGCCCAGCTCTCCCTTTACTGGGGAGCACCGTGCTGGACTCTGGACTCCAGATGTGCCTCACCAGTGCTGAGCAGAGAGCAAGGATCACCTTTCTCAACCTGCTGGCAAAGATCTTCCCACTGCAGCTCTCACCAAGGTCTCTTGCTGCAAATGTGCTTTCCAGATGATTGGTCACTCGTGCTTGAAGCAGCCAGCATCTCCCCTGGCAGTATCACTGGTGCCCATTTGGGGACCAGCAGGAAAAAATAATCCAAGGGCCATTCAAGCCTAGGCAGCCTCTCTACAATGTCCCAGACCTGGACTCCGAGCCATAAAGCAAACATCCCTAGGCAGCAGTCTGGTCATCAGATGGGACCTCCATGCCCTCCCCAAAGCAGGACTTGCCTACAGCTCTCCCTGCTTCCTCCTTCCTCCATCCTTGGCTGTTTTGTTGCAAAGAGCAGAACCCATCAGCTTAGAGCCTTCAGCACCATGTGCAGTCTCCAGTTCCCATCCTGATACACTGTTCCTGCTGGGGGTTCAGGTTATCATCTCTGAGAGCCTCTGAGAAGGTCTGACCACCCCTCCATGGCTGTCCCTGATGCTGTGCAGCCTGCTGACCCCTTCCCGTGGTGCCTTTACCTGGGAACACAGCTCCTTCTGCCTGGACACAGCTCCTGCAGGCAGCAAGATCATCTCCCACTGCCTCAGCAAGACTGGAGCTTGTGAACTGTGCCTTACATCTTGCTTGGGGTAGAGAGAATGTGCAACATGTCCACTTCAAGGCAGGTGTGTCCTGCAGAATACAACTCTGTGACAGTAACAGGCTCCCTGTGCTGTAGCAATTTCAGTTCTTGTGTTCACTCACAAGAGCAAAATGGTTTTTGAACTCATCTTACCCAACAAGCAACAGTGACTGCATCACCCCAGTCACAAGGAGGCATCCCATGATCTAGTAACAACTGCCAATCACATTTTTTTATTCTCCTTTTTTTCAAACCAGCTGCCTTGACTGCCTGCAGCTTTCCTCACAGATGTAGCTGTCACCTTCTCTGACCTCTGCTCTGTGGTCTTTCCCTGTTTATAGAGTCTAGGCTCTATAAATCTTCTTGCATGTTATTTCATATAACTTCATTGCATCCACATTCTCTTAATTTTTATGTCTCATTGATCCCTGATCACATTTCTAACCTCAGAGGACATCACATGTCTCATCTTTTTAATTTCTATTTCCCTGGGCTATCATTTAAATAGGGCTGGGGTGAGCCTTTCTTCTGTGTTTTTAATTCTGTGAAGTATTTTAAGATATGATTTGTGAGAAGGAAAAAAAAAAAAAAACCCAGTATGTGAAATACATCTGTTCTCTATCCTTTGCACTTGGATTTCTAGTTTGAATGTAATCTTATATTTTGCTGATTAGAAAAACCCATGATTTTATTAGTCATTGTAGTGCTGCTAACCTCAAGCACTCAAATACTGTGAGCAAAACCCCAAAATTCCTGCAGTGAAGCTTAAAACCATGAAGTCTAAAAATATATATACATGAGGACACTTCATTTCCTGGGCTAAAGTCTTTAGGGCATATTGAGGTCAAATTTTGAGACTTTTTGAGCAAACAGGAAGACTATAAATAAAACTCTTTTAACACAAGTTTATCTATCTCCTTCCTTTTGGGAGCATGGACAATGAGAATCATGCTAGTCACAGTAGCATATTAAAAGCTGGCAATAATGCCATTTTCTTGTTTGTAGGGTGAACAATTTCATAGTTTTTGTTGGTGTGGGATTTTTTCTTCTTTTGTTGTTGTTGTTGCTGTTGCTGTTGTGTTTTGTTGGTGTTCTTCCTTTTTCTCCAAGCCAGAATTTACAGTTTATGTTGAACCGGGCTTTATTTATTTTAAGTATGATGGACTAAAGGTCATGTTCCAAAGGTGGGGAATAAACCCACAGAGGAAAAATTGATTCAGACAGAGGAAAAATGAAAATAAATGCTTTGCGTGGTGGTAGAGGGTTTTATCATCAGAGATGAGGCTCAACAGTACAGCTATTCAATGGCACAAAAGATAAGAACAGATAAGGCTTAACTTCAGTAGCTTTTTTAAGGCTTTTCTACTTGGAAAAGTCAAAGGGGAAGGAAAAAAGCAAAGGGTGGGAAAACAACATGAAGTGGGGTAGCGTCAGTTTAGAAGGCAGAAAATTTGCTCTGTATTTCATTTCCACCATCTCAAGCTCTAGCCATTATAATTTGCTAATATAATTGGATATTCGAGTTACATATTTGGGTGTTTGGGGCAGTTTTGCTGTCTCAAGTCCAGATTCCCCAAGCTGCATTGTCTCCCTGCACTTGAATGACAACCAGCCAAGTGGCTGCCACCCAGTCACAGGATGGAAATTATTATGAATAATTTTGGGATGTAAACACATGTAGTGATAGCTGTGTGGCTTCTGTGAGGCCAGTCTCCCTTGAGTTGCAGGAAAATCATTATTTTTAGGAAGTGGGAACACATTTATAGTTGTTCAGCTATTGTTCTGAACATGCAAGGATTGTTACATTCTCTCCATGCCTAAGTGGGTAATAAAAAATGTAGGATCTTCAGCATAAAGGGTCAAACATTTGATGAAAATTCAGATCTGCAGAAAGCAACTGGAAGACATGCCACCCTTCTGGATACCTTGGGACTAACCTGAGCAAACACATATCTTAATTACCATATATAAAATAATCTTTGACATTTTCATTACTCTCAAATGCTACTTTGATTGAATCTATTTCTTAGGGGGTATCCTGCCCATGCTTCTTCTCTTAAATAACATTTAGCTCAGAGAACCACCATGCATAAAGGAAAAAAGTAGTGTATTTGAGCTAGAGCCACAAAATGATTTATGAGTTACAGTAATGAAGCATCATAAATCTAAATTTTTTGGCCAAGCCACATTCACAACCCTGCATTAGGTGACTGGACTCTTAAAGTGATTCCAGGGAAGTATTAAACATCTCAGTATGAGATTCAAAAGAGTGAATTTTCTGAAGTGGGAACCATCTAGACCTGAGCAAAAAGGAATAATTAAGAACATATCCTAAATCTTTCCTCTTTTCCAAACCTGCAGGAAGTACCCCCTGAGTTAGGGGTTACTCCTGAACATAGTGATGTGAACCATCACAAGTCCTTCTAAGGGACAAACAGAATTATTCTCTCCTCCCCCACCTCACACTGCAACCCCCAGTAAAGATCTGACCCTTCTCCTCGAGCTGGGGACTCAAGAGACAGGCTCAGATTCTCCCTTCTCTCTGAGGACATTTCAAACCAATCCTCCAACTTCTCTGGGGGGCATCAGCACTCATGAACCACTTACATTCTCCATTCTTCTGGCTGAAAATGCTCTATTGCACAAGAATAAGCAAACAAATCAAGATGCATAGGAAAAGCAAAAATTAAGGGTGATTCTTCATCCTAGTGCAACACAGGAAGGGAGCATTGTCAGGTTCCAGATTCAGTCCCAATGTCAAAGCCTGCTCCTGCATTTTACTGCTTCGAGTAAAATGTATTTACCATTATGAATTCGCATTGCATTTGCCATATAAACAAAGAATCCATTCAGTTTTCTTCTTTTTAATTCATTTTCCATATTAGGAAACTGGCACAAGTACAGCAACTTGTAGAAACACCATGGAAAAACCCGCAAAAGTCACCAACATCTAACTCCCTCACTCTTGCTATCAACGAGCCAAGATTTGAAAATACACAATAAAAACATCCACGAACAACTGACAGAATACAGCTCAGGCCCTACAATGAGGAACCCCCTCTGGCCACACATGGTTTTAAGGGACTGCTGCCTTCTTTTTAACCATCTCTTTGTAATACAAACCAACCAAACACAACATAAAATCTGGCTTAAATACAGTGGTTAAGAATGAGGAATTTGCAAAACACTAGAATTCAAGCATATGTTCTACCCAAATAAGTAGTTTTATCTTTTTTCTTTCCATGTACTCAAGGATATTTTAATAAATATAACCTAGTTCTTAAAAATCTAGGGATATATTGGGGTTTATTTCTATTTCATATTTGGAAAATAACAAGCCATCTAAGAACAAAAGACTTCTTAGATTTTTTTTCAGACTGAAAACAATCTTGAATTACCTGATTAAAGCTGGAAACAGACATTCTGACCTCAGTATAACTAAAACACCCTGCAAGTTATATAGTGAAAGGCTGCTGGCTCTACGTAGTGCTTGTTAAATGTGTTCTGTTCTTTCTATAAAAACATAAGTCAATTTTCAGTATATGGTTTCAATTTGTTCAACTGTCTGTATAAATTACATTTTATTTTTCCTGGGGAAAATATAGTTGAATATCACGTCAAGAAAAGTTGACTTTTTTTTTATTCTTTTCAATTCCTTACCCCGCCCTGCTCAGTGGAGTTGCAGATTTTCCTTTTGTATTTCCAAGTCAATGCCATTCAAATACAGGCTTCTCTTTGTTGCCAGTTTTTATGTGCAGCAACGTCCTTAGGAGCAATAATAATCCTCGTTAGCCCTTGCACAACTCCTAATCAAAAGGAGCAAATTATTTAGGATTATACTTCAGGGATCTCACACTTTTCCTCATAAGATGTCAGAATACCTCAAGGATCAGGAGATAAGCAGGTCTTTGCTCTTCGTCTGCTCTTAGTTCCTCACACCCTGATCTCCTCCTTCATCAGGATGCTGAGAGTTCTTGCCCTAAAGCCCCCAAATTCTTGAGTAAACCCACTGACATGGGTAAACCCACTGAATGAGCCTCCTGAGTTGCTGGAAGTTAAATACCTGCTTCAGTGCTTTGCTGGATAATGGCTGAAACACTCAGCACTATGTGGCACTGAGATCTGGGTAATTTCCTGTACTCTTTATGCCTACAGAAAATGGCCTAATTCCTTTGTATAACAACACAAGGATTAGCAGAAGCCTCTTCTGTCTGAAGCAGGAAGTTCGGGAGGAGATGGATGAGGAAGGAAACATGATCAGCATTTTTCCAAAGTTAGTAATTTTTTAATTATTTAAAAAAAAAACCAAAAAAAGACCCAAAAAAAAGCATGTTGGCAGATGATGTCTGCTTAGTAATAGGTCCAAATCAGAAACTTCTCATAATTTTAGGGTATGTTTGTTTAAGCTGTGTAAGAAAAGTAATGCTAACTCCAAAGGTTTAGATAGAAACACTCATGAAGTGAGAAGTTTAGTTTGGAAATATGCCCATGTAACACTCTTTCATTAAATAAATAAACACTTTTGACTTAAAAATTTTGCCTTAGTCAGTCCTTCAGCTGTTCATTTTCACAGAATTGGATGTGATGTGTCAGCCTGTGGTCACAGGGTAGGTTAAGGAAGAGGTGCTGGAGATCCAAAGCCCCGACACCACTTACCACCAGTCAGAGAAAATCCTTTGCTCTTTGTTAAGGGGCTGTCGTTAGCATGAACCCAGAAATTCAACTCACACAGATATCAAACATTCGTATTTTTCACTCGTTGTGAGGAAGTGCAGCAGTCCTTATACCTGTCCCTGTTCAGTGTGGGATTTTAGGGCACAATCACTGTAAAAAGGGGACAGGAGGGAAACAGAACAAGACTTCTCATAAACAAACTTAATTACCTGAGAAATATAAGAAAAACTTGGTGCATGAGGGAAGAGCATCTGGAGACCTGATTCTGCCCACACAGAGGGCCTGCTTTTCCACTTCCTTATGCTTTATAATGTCAAGCCTATGTGAAGAAATAAGAAATTCGTTTCTCATGCTGGTAGCATTTTGCACTCCCTTTTCAGAGATAAATGGTGGCTCATGATTGAATAGAGAATGGGGTGTGCATATCTCGGCTTGTGCTTCTGCTTGGAAAAACAGAAAGTGTTCAAAAGTTTTGTCATCTCACTAAGAGTCCAAGACAGTAACTAAATATCTGTGCTCTTAATCCCTTTCATGTAGGTACATAAGTGTGTATATGTATATTTATGGAGAGAGAAAGAGAAAAGACATTATTTCTGACTGAGGACTCAATTATCTGTCAAGTAGGAAAATACTCATTGACCTCAGTGAAGTATCAGGATCAAACTTTCTGACAACCATATTTAGAAAATATGGTTTTTTTATAAATGGAAAATTATTTTATACATACATGTCTGCTTCTGTAATATTGTAGTTCTTGCTGGTTTTTTAATTGACTATCATGCCCACCAACTTCTTTTGATCTGTGTGTACTCAGAATGCAACGCTCAGGGACATTTTCCAAGATGTTGCAAGGTCCTGCTCCTGAAAAACTATCAAGGTAAAAAGGAAGAGCTTTTTCTGTGACCTAGTTTCCTTTCAATAAAAATGTAACACCCATGAAAAGCAGAAGAATGGTCTTATCTAGTTTGTTTGAGGAAGTTAAATCCGTGTTTACAGCAATGCATTCATAGTACATTTTGCTGGGAAGATACAGAAATATCTGCAAAAAAAATTCTGAAACCCTGAGAAATTCCAGGCTGTTTTCTGCCTGGTATTTTGTGTGGTCACTGTGCTGAGCAGGCTGAAATTCCACTTCTCTTATTTGGTGGTGATTCAAAGCCAGGTTGCACCATGTATGACCTCTTTATTGTTGAAATGCCCCTTAATAAGACATCTAAAACTTGAGTGTCCCAGCTGTACCTGTCTCAGCCAACCATTCTGTTATGTATTTCACAAATAATTACCTGATCTGCAGATCCTGGCAGGGGAAAGGGCTGAGACAGTCACATCTGTGGGTATTACAAAGGAAATTATAGTGGAACAATAAGATGTTTGAGTCACGTTGGAAATTACTGTACCTGACCTATTTAAATCTTTTAAAAATTCTCCCCTCTCATGGATTTCTTTTCATACAAAAATATTTCAATATGTAAAAGTATGTAAATAACTAATGGGAGGTGATTAAGTAATTCTTATCTGAACTGATTTACCTCTACCAAGTCAACCCACCACCTACCTTGACACAACATTTGTTCTGCATTAACCAGCTTCTGCCTCTGGACAGTGGTTCAGAAAGTGGAATGCATTACTACAGCACAGGGAAATGTTGCAAACTATTGGTGACTCTTTAAATATAATGAGCCAATACCATTCCTAATGTAAGCCCCTTAATGCTAGGATTAATTTGATGATGTGTTTATGTGCTGAGGAATCTAGGCAATGAGAAAGAAAAAAAGAAGAGGGCAATGCCAACCATGGCGTCAATAACACATCAGAACACTTCTTAGAGATTGTCCACAATGGTTTCGTTTTGAGAAATTATTACCCCAACAACTCTGCCAACTCTGAACAGAGCACAAATTATGTGTTACAGATGCATAAATTAGACTAGAGATTAGTAAGATTTATGTACCTGGGGTGCTATTCTTACACCTATTAAGATTATTGACTTCGGAAATGTGCTTTTAGATTATGTACTTTGCGTCCTAGGCACAAAGTGGCCGGTGCTGTTGTTCCAGATGGCTCCTGTTCTCTCACCACTTATCTGTCCCCCTCTCAGCCAGCTGCTGCAGCCCTTAGCCCTGTCCTGGACAAGACCTGCAGCATTTTAAATTAACCCCAGGCTGACTCCTGTGATGCTTTACTTAAGTTGCGTTGAGAAGACGTCGGATATTTCCCATTCAGTTTACAATTTGTCAACAAACAGATCGTGTACAGGGCTTTGTAAACACAGAAAGCAACTGTTCTTCAAATCTGATGGCTAATGACTTCCCCATCTGTTGGCTGGAAGTCAAGGGCTGTTTGAACAGCACTTAGCACAACGTGTAGAGAGCACAAACACCACCCATAAACTGTCCCTGGTAACTTATCAAACACTTAATCCACATAAACAGCTGTTTCAGAAACCCACATTCACAGAATGTTGATTATAGTACTGGAGCTTTCTCTGTATACAAAAGTCTACCAGTTGAAGTCTTAAGGAAATCTAAAGGAAAGAACACTCAAGGACTGCACAGAGTTTCCACATCTTCCAGTTACCACTGAGCTGTGGTTTCTTTGTGAAAGTGCCACAGCAAGTTCTTGTAGCTGATAAAAACTGAGAATTATCGAATACTGAGAAAAAGGTGGCACAAGTCAAGGAAAATGTCACAACAGTTCAATCCTGCTGCACTCCTGTATCCCTCTAGAAAACATGTACTTAGTGATAAAAAGCTCAAGAAGAGCCATGCTGACTTCCTGCACTCATAAAATTTGTTGCAGGATGGAGTGGACTGACAAGAGTTCAATGGCATTGCAGGAAGTCAGAATCATTCACTGTCTTGGAGATTATTGCAAATCCATAACCAAGATCCAGATGAGCTGTTGGTGAAGTTTTATTTGCTTCTCTAACTATAAATACAGCGTTTTGTGGACTGTCTGCTATGCAAAGCAGATACACATGTTCTCCTCAACTCTTAAGTCTTACTTCTGAAAGCATCAGACATCACACAAGAAATTTCAGTTCTGTAACTCTGTGTAACACCCATTTCCAAAACCAAAAAACAAACCAAACAACAAGCTCAGGAACATTTGTTTTGTTTTTAAAAGATACTGTGCATTTTTTCTGATGAGATTAACTTTTCCAATAAAGGGGTCAGAAAGCTGAAAGATGTGCATGTTTGTTTCTAGTCAATGTTGTGAAACTGCTCCCTGTCCCCTCCAAACTATGACAGATCAACTCTCAAGGAGTTGCACAACAGTGCTTGTTTTGAGCTGGAAAGATCTTTTTCAGATGAGCAGAGGAAGATACCAGAAGATGTAAAACTAACCAGGACAAACAAAAATGGAGCAATATGCATCTAAGCAACCACAGCCAAAGCTCTCACCCAATGTGCATGAAGCCAGTGCTTGTGACAGATGCAAAGGAATGCAAAGACAGCTTCCATTTCATGCAGGGTGTTTGAGTATATGCTGGAAAAATTAGGCAATGTGCTAAGAAAACTTAAAATATTCCAATGTGCAAAAGAAGAGTGAGTTCAGAATAAAACTTAGTTGTTTGCATATTTTATTCCAAAAGTTCCAGCTGTCTCCACCCATGTACTAATGTGCTTTCCAGGTAAAATAGATCACAACAATACCTCTAACAGCCTTCATTGAGCCAGATTAACTCCTTTCCCTGTCGTAGGCACTACTACCAACAGAAATCTACATGTGTAACATATGGCCAGAAACTTTGATGCCCAGGCAGATTAAAAGGAATAAACCAGGACATTAGGTATTTTTAATTTCCATCTCAGCTAAATTATAGTTACTTTTAAATAAGCTCTTTGTATTCTTTCAGGGATACTGCTATCAAATAGGGTAAAACAATATTAAGAGAGCATTAAAGAGAAGATGACCCCCCCTAGAAAAGCACCACAGAAATGACCATTAGCTGGTCCAGCCTTGTTGGGTAGATCACTGCCAGAACAAGATGCAGCAGCCCAACAACTCATCTCACCCAGTACAGCCATCCCACAATGATTCTCCCTCACAGAAAAACTTTCATTCGAAGTCACTATTTTTCCTAAAAGAGCAAATATTCCTTTTTGCTTTTTGTCTTCCAAACATGGCTTGATTATCATAGTATCTCAAAGGCAGATAACCAAAATCAGGGAGGGCAAATAAACTCTCTGGGTTGTTTCCTCCCCAGTTTATTTTGAAGCAGAATAAATATTTTTCCGTATTTGGTTACACCTGCCCTTTTAGCTGCAAGGTGGTAGGTGTAAGGGTGGCCTCAAAGCAAGGATCAAGGCAAATTTCCCTCTACATCCCTGTTATTTATGTATTTATGTGTGCATTCACACATTTTATGCATAGAATCATAGAGACAATTGGAAATCAATGGAAAAGACCTCTAAGATCACAGAGTCCAACTGATAACCCAATAATGCCAAGCCCACCACAAAACCATGTCCCGAGGTGCCAGATCCTTTTAAATCCATCCCTGGGATGGTGACTGAACCACTTTTCTGGACAGCCTGTTCCAATCCTTCACAAGTCTTTCCATGAAGAAATTTTTCCTAATATCAAATCTAATCCCCCCCAGTGCAATTTGACCATGTTTCTATCTAGCTACAGCACCTTCAATGGACTGTGAAAAAAGCCCTTCTAGTGAAGCCAGGGAATTCAATTCAGGTACCTGGGATTTTAAGATGCTCTCACTCTTACCTGCTCTGCCTTTGCTGGGTTTACATTCCCAAATCCTGCCTGTCTTTGCAGGAATGCCACTGGGAAGATCAGGGAACCCAGCTTTATTCCAGAGTGCCTGATACCCTCTCCACTCAACTCTGTTCTCCAGCACTATCCAGTCCACTTCACACTGCTCTCCCCACCCTTTGCACCCCTGTGAACCTCAGCTGTGGTGCCCAAATCCAGCCCTAAACTTGTAGATTTTAAATTATTTTCAAGATAATTACATGAGGATACAGTGTAGAAGTTCCTGCTATATTTGCTGTTGCATTGGAAGTTTCCAATTCAATAAAATTTTCAGCAATGGTAACTTCTTCAACTTGATAAATTTTACAAATGCAATCAGATATGTCACACTTCATTCCTTCTCCACTTCTGACACCTTGTAAGAAAGCACCCAAGTCTTCTTGTAGCTCCTTTCTCTTGTTCTAAAAACTGCAAATAAAAATGAGGAAAATTTGTAGAATTTACAACTTTTCTTCCTTGAAGTAAGTGTGAAAATGGCAATGGATGGACTAGATAGATACTAATCTAATTTCTGCAGAGCACAGCTGGAAGAGGAGAGATCTGCAACCATGGAATCAATATGATAGCAGCAGTAGTTTTTTAAAACCTCAGACATGTCATGCAAGTTCATGGCAAGCAGCTAAGGTTCGTATGACCCATTAGTCTTTGAATGATTTTATTTTTCTAGGCCTTTGAAGAGCTTCTATTCATTGCTGACTCTGCAGCCAGTTTTTTTTTGTTGTTGCTGGAGGCTCTTTTCAGTAAGAGCATCCCATCATGAACTCTTTGCTCATTTTATTGAAGGGTATTTTTTGTAGCTCATCTCATGGAAAAACTCCATTAAATGTTTTTAAACCATCCTTGGGAAGAATATCTTTTGCCCTGAGGACACATAGCTGGAGTTAGGGAAAAAGAACTCTGGGGCTGTAGCTGCATTCAGAATCCCACACAGTGCATCCTACTATGGGGTCCACATTACAGAAACCACAGAATAACAATTCACTGGCATGCTTTTAATTATGTATATTTTTTTGCTTTACTTTGTGACTTTCTTGTAGCTTTTACTTCTATGACATCACTTTTTCTTTTTTACATTAAAAGTCAGAGAC
This sequence comes from Daphoenositta chrysoptera, assembly GCA_013397915.1. Lineage (NCBI taxonomy): Eukaryota > Metazoa > Chordata > Aves > Passeriformes > Daphoenositta > Daphoenositta chrysoptera. The sequence continues at coordinate 955,778 of VZRO01003297.1, read as the reverse complement.
AGAAGGGGAAGCAGACCCTATCTGCCAGAAATGTTGGGAATGATTTTTCATATTAATTCCAGAGTTTGCGACCTTTTTTCCTATACAATTCCTAATGATGAAACACAGTGCTCTCTTCCCTCCCAGACTTTTGGGTTTTGTCTCTGGACTGTGCATCTGTGCACTTTCCAGCACAGCCAGTTCTAACAGCCTTAGACACATCAACAAACAGATTAAATGATGTGTTGTCCTTAGGAACTGATTGCTTGATGCCTGAAAAAAAAAGAAAAAAAAAAAAAAGCTTTTAGGCTTTTATATTAATTTTACTTATGGAGTAAGCCATAATGAAAATCCTGTATTTTTTGCTGTGCAAAAGAAAAACTCAGTGTAGGTGGCATGCGAAGTACTTCAGACAATTTTTACCCAGAGAGCTGCTGCTGCACTCACTCCTTCTCTAACCTGCATTCTGGCTGACAAAGGAGTGTGTCAGACACGTTTGATTCACATCTAATAAAAGCCTGAAGAGCTGTGGTCGCAGGGAAACGTTAAAACTCTGCAAATACCAAGTGTGGTTCCCATCACACGCAAAAGAAAACAAACTGAACTCTATCTGGAAAACATCTCTCCTGCAGGGCTTGAAAAAGGAACGTCGTGTCACAATGATTCACTGTTCCACGCTGATTTTGAGTGAATGCTGGAGAGTACCCGAGCAAATCCCCATTATCTCCGTACCAGAGCACCGCAAAGGCGAGGGGCAGGCGATGCTATTGAGGCCCACACACAATGCCCCAGGACCTGCAAAGGGCATCCCGGTCCATGCCCTGACTGCCTTCCCTCACAGCAAGTTGGGGCCCAGCGTGTCCCCCAGCTATTTCATCACAGCTGCCATTACTGACTTCTCTGAGCCAAAAAAACCAGGTTTTTTTCCTACTCTTTGTGATACAACATGAGGTTTCCTTGTTTGTTTTATGTTCCAGGAGACAAATGATGGGGAAAACATTTCTGAAGCTCTTTCATTTGTCAATGACAAATGCAGAGATTTATATGAAGCACCAGCAAAATGGAAATATTGACTCTGAGCCTTCAGTTCAGATGAAAAGTGCTACCTAGGTGAAGAGTGTCATTATTGTAATGAATCAACTGCACACACGTCACAGGCATAACAAAGTAATGTTTATTGCCAGTAACCTTTGCAATAGTCATAGTTTCCAATAAGGACTCTTTAGTTAACGATCAAACCCTACGGGTGAGATTTCAAGAGCTGTCTAAGTAAATTTGGTGCCAGCTCAGATGGAAAATTGCTGAGAGATGGGTGCCTGACTCCTGCAAGGCCTTTGAAAAAAGGCTCATCTCACATTAATTGAAAATGGGGGGGGAACAGAAATTCAATATACAGTCACAGCAAAAGAAGGAGAAAGAAAATGGCATATTAAGCAACTTTGAAGGCAAAGTTCTGTGTCACTGAAATACAAATTGCTGCAGACTCTTGTTATTTACTGGTATTCTACTTTGCTTCACCGCCAGGAGACAGCAGGAGTTTAAAAAGATGGTCTGCAATATCTCAAAGTCTTCCTTTCTGTTCTACAAAGCCCTTAGTGACAAACTCCATTCAAGCACAATCCTATCTCCAGGACTATTCAACATCTGTTTATCTGTATAGAGTAAAGGGAAGGGACAGAAGATTCCAGAGGAACAGGACCAGAACAGCAGCACACGCTGCTGCTTGAGTTATCTCTGCCTCACATTCCAACATCACTGTTGGTACTTCTCAGTACATTCCTGGGGGGAAAACAGGTAAAAATGTTGACTAGAGAGAAGATCAGGGTCATCAGGCTGATGAGATACATTTCAAGCAAAAGAAATACTTTCCACAGCACCACCTAATATTTGGGCATCCATCCTCAGGCTGCTCAGTATCTCTTCTATGCTCCTTGTGCTTCTGGAGGTACCATTAAGGACAGCATAGAAAACTCTGATTTGCATCTGAAGTGGGATTGAGTCCTGCCTGAGTCCAGACACTGATCTACACCTGGTAAGGAAAGACTTTTTACTCTCACAGCTCTATCCATGGAATCTGCTGTGTCTGGAGTTTTTTAAACAGTTGTTGGGAGAGCAACAGAAGTCACCACAGGAGCCACAGGAGGTTTCCATCCTCTGCACTTGCTTATGCACTGCACTAATTAAGCTGAATATTGTCTTCACACCCCAAGTCCTGCCAGGATTTCAGTCTAATTGGCAGTTCCTGCACCCACCCTCAGTAAGGACTGTCCAGGGATATCTACTTTCCAGTGGAAACACCAGAGAATAGGGGCACCACTTCCTAGGGAGGGCTGGAGACTGCTCAGGAACCACTCACAGCTGGAAATTTGCCCCAGTGAGAACTTAGGTCACACCAACCTACCAAAGCCACCACGTTTCAGTGAGTAGGTGAAGGGTTGAGTGAGGGTATTACTGCTCCATCTGGGCTTGAATACTTAGGGGGTCAGACACCACAATGAAAGAGGTCGCCCAAATAAGCTGGCACTGGGGCAGAGACTTTCATTTTACTCACTTATACTTAATAATGGGAATAAACACAGGTAGCCATAAAGCCATGGATAAAGCTCTGCACTTATACTGTGCTTACTTCCAAAAATTTAGTGATGGCAATGAGCTACAGCATCTTTACTCAACTCCAAAGACCATTTTTCTCTTCTGAAAAGCAGACAGGACCTGACATATGGTTAAAATAAGCCCTGTAGTAGCAATGTCAAGACTTCCATAACACTATAATGACAGAATAAGGGGTAATGTATTTATAGTGAAAGAAATTAGGTTTAGATTGGTTATAAAGAAAAAAATTCTTGAGAGTGAGGATGGTGAGGCACTGTCACGGGTTGCCCAGAGAAGCTGCCTCATCCCTGGAAGTGCTCAAGGTCAGGTTAAAAAGGGTTTGGAGCAGTCTGCTCTAGAGGAAGGTGTCCCTGCCCATGGCAGGGGGTTGGAACAAGATGATCTTTAAGGTCCCTTCCAACTCAAACCATTCTGTGCAAAATAAAAAATTATCATAAAATATTATTACTATGATCATTCAGGTTTTTTGCATCTTACTGAGCTGCCTTATGAGCCTCCAAATTAAATTTGTGGTAGAGCAGTGGGCTAGCAAGGCTTGTGCCCAGTTTTTGTCAGGAAACAGCTGACTTGCAAGACAAAATATTTCATGGGAATCTTTGAGGAGCTGCCAACCCTCACAATTATACTTGACCTTTCTCTTGCACACAGCTTCTCAGCACACTCTAGCAAATGCTGCAGCTTTGCACAGGAAGAGTTGAGAAGCCAAATGATGAACATCAGGGTTTTCTGAGTTTGTTTTCAGTACCCCTTTCCTTTCATGATCATTTATTTCTTTCTATTTTAAGTCGTTCTTGTTGAACTTCCAATTTTCCCACTTAGTAGGAGCCTGCAGTGGAAGTGGTCTGGTGCCAGGGAGTGGAGACAGAGGATGATGTGCAGCAACTTCTTGAGACTGACAGACTGCAATTAAAAGAGAAAATCATTAAAAACTCTGGAACCCTGATTTAAATTAGGGTAGAAAGATTCTTCCATTGCTGAAATTTAAAGAACAGGTAAATATCAATTGTTTTGCAACTGGTTTCTTTCAGGTCATAAGTAACAGAACTTCATTAGGTTGAAGGCAGCTGCTATTCAAAGAAAACTATTTTACCCTCCATGTTCAGTATTAGGTTTTGACCTGGTTTTTGACCCACAGTTAAAAGAAGGTGGCAGATGTGCAATGTGATGAAAGGGTGGCTGCACTGCAAAATCAGAGAGCTGTTTTTGCTGTCACAACTACATAATTTCCATTTTTTCGTCCCTTCAGTGATGCAGTGACACCAAGGTGGAAAATGCTAAGCTTGACCTTGCTCAGAGCATATGAAATCCAGTGCTCGTGGGCTGCTGCAGCCTGGAAAGGGGAGTGAAAAGGGCTTACAAGGAGACAACAGCCACGTCAGAAACCCCAGAGGACCTCATTTAGGGAAGGTCAAGTTTTCAGCTGGAAACTAAACCCTGCAAGTGCGAACCCATAGCATTTGTGAATTACGCTACACATGGTGAATCCGGGGCTATAAAATCTCCCAAAATTTGCTGTATGAATGAGGTCTCTGGAAAGACCTCTGCTGTAAGAAGTCAAAATTAGTCTGCAAGAAAGAAGTGGAAGAAAGAAAGCTGACTAAGGTTTTTCCATTAGGAATATCAAGACTCTCAAGAAACCTCAAACCACTGCCTGTATTTTATTTTGGCTGCACCTACTGACACATGTTGACTGCAGGGAACAATTTCTATGCACTTTCCAAAAGTTTTGCTGTCTATACATTTACACATAATATACCAATATTCTGTAGCAAGGAAAGATTGGCAGCTAAGTTTGAGAAAGTAGACCAGAATGTGAGAGCCAACATTTGCAACAATGTGCCTGTGGCATTTAAAAAAAAAAATTGCTTATTTTGCAAATGGTTCTTATTTCTAGAGCCAAAAATGATTGTAAAAGAATTACATTAGTAATCAGGAGTCCCGAGAAGCTTATTCAGCTTATTTTACTGCTTGTGTTGATTACACTGTCTTTTGTCTCCATCCAGCAGTGGGAAGCGCTTTATCATCTTCTGGTTTGGAAAAAGACCCAAGCAGCTAATGTAAAAAAAAAATATATTCTCCTAGTAGCTGCAGCATGATTAATTTTCCACCCCACAAGATCGCTGTGAGTTTGAAAGCACCCTAGAGCTTTATATGCTACATTATAGTCATCAAGGATCATAAAGCATCTTCTTCCTTCTGCACCACTAGCACTTCAGAGAGCTAGCATGGCTGAGTGGAATGAGCAAAGAGTTGAAAATCAGGAAATTTTTATTATGAACCTAAAACAGCTTGTGCCTTGCCTTTGGCCTTAGTTACATATTGCTGGACACAGTTCTCTGAAGCACTGCAGTCCTAGACTCCAGCTAAAAAAAATGAAGATTCCTGCCCATATGACACCCAGACCTTGATTTCTGCATTGTAACATGGTGATAATAATACCAATGCTTTTTCATCGTGGACTTTGGGTTTTTTAGATGAAGAGCAGTAGGTAACAGCAAAACGTTTTAATTACGGTCAGTAAATCATTTTCCAAAGAAAAATTACTCATTATAGTTGTTCCACATCATTCCCCACAGATAAGTACATGGAGCAAATCCTGCAGATTACATTTCCCTGTTGCTACAGAGAAAGTTGACCTGGGGACAGCTGCCTGTTACACATCATTAGGACCCTGCAATCCCAGCAGCAGTGAGTGAAAACTCTGGGATTTAGGCTGCCTCTCAGCCTTAGAAGTGTGGTCATGCCTGGGGTACAGTGGTATTGAGAGGTACCTAAGCCCCACAAAACAATCACAGACAGGATTACTGGAAGAGTGTTTTAAGCTTATCCAGAAGCAATTAAACTCTTTTATCAATCTGCAACTCATCCATCTCTTATGGGGTAAAGGCAGCAGCCAAATGGAAACACACCTGGGACAGAGAGGGACAGGCTGGGGCAGGGGCAGGAGGAGCATGCACATCACCTTTGCTCTGCCACCCTGGGAACAAGCCAGAGAAAAGGTGTGTCCAGACTGCATCACACCGAGGGTACTGCCCCTGAGCGGCCTCCAGGAGGATCCTTGGAGGAGAGGGAACATCGGGGAGAACAGTCCACACCTGTATTCAGGGACCTGCATGGTTTGGAGAAGGACAACAGATTCACTGCCCTCCCCCAGTGTGCACAGACACACAAAAGAAGCCATCAGGGCTACTCACAGAAGCAAAAATTAGACAAGACTTATCAATATTAACATCCTGATATTGGTTTAAGTCAGTTGTGCTAGAAAGAAACAGATGTACAAATATATTCAGGACATGAGCTTCAGCATTACTTTTTAGAAAATGTGTTTCTCCTTAGCATCTTCTGGTTCTGTGTGCATGAGTTAATTACATTTTAGACATTCTGTCAGGTGACATTTTAGGAAATTTGTACAAAGAATTAATTCCTGTTTTTCAGGATGGTTTTGTTAAAATAATTTTTAAAAAAGAGCAAGTCATCTGAAGCTAAGTTTAAATTTCATCTGCATCTTTTTAAAATGCCATTATACTGGATTTTTCCCATTTTATTTTTACTCACATAATTTTTCCCATCCTGTCCTTCCATCCTCCTTCCTCTCCACACGAGTATTCTAGATGCCAGCAGAGATCTGTTTGGCTGCGTGACTTCCAGTGAAAATGAAAAATAAAAGCCAGCAGTGTATCCCAATGTACCTTTACATAAAAAAAATATTTAATTGAGTTAGGTGTACCGTTTATTTTCATTTCACATATGGGATGAATCTTGCTGAAGGCCTGCTCCCTGCTATACAGAGTCATCCCTTCAATTTACTTTTTGCTCACTTTGTTCCATTTCTGAGGTGATGAATTTAACACCTGGTACCATTTTCCTCGCGCCTCTTGTTCACTTAAGAATATCAATGCAAGCCACAATCCATGAGTGTTTATGTTCAGTGTCACCCTGACACTTCCAGCTGAAGACAGCCCTGCATCATTTAAATAGATTCATTTTCTTGAGATGGACCCTGCTACTCGTCTCTTTTCCAGCTGGACAGAATAATCAGGTTGTCTCACACCAGCCAGCCGAGAGTTTAATGCTCAAACCCTCGATCGTCCATAAATCTGTCTGCAGAGAGCCACTGCTAGAAATTCTTTGTTGTTTATGTCATATCTTGTAAAATCTATTGAGCCTACTTCGAGCATGTGTCTGTTTTGACTTTTCCTGAAGAACAGTCTCTGGAGGGAAAATCTGAACGCTAGCATTTATCTTTCCATGCATTTGGATAGGCAGTTGTGAAAGGCTCTTTCTCATGGGGATATTTTCCAGTGAGTCAGACTTGCTTTCTCTGGATTGACAGGCTCTGACAGCAAAGTATTAATACTGTCTTGCAGTATTAGTCAGCTGGACTCCAGCTGAGAGCTGAATAAAAAGACAGACCTTCATCCTAAAACTGATTACCAGGCAAGGCTCCCATTAAAGAAAAACAAGACCTTTTCTTGAGTAATCAAGAGGGACTAAGAAAATTAAGCAGGATTTCAGGTGTCTCTAAATACTTAGGCAACTGATAGTTGGGCCCACAAAGTTTCTCCAAAACTAACTCCAAACCTAATTTGTGTTTAAAATATATGATGAGAAACAGAATAGATGCATTGTTTTTGATAAACCTGAGCAGTCAAAAATCAATAGTTCATGCTGCTTCATGGTCGAAGGTAGTTTGCAACAAGAGTTGGCCAAAAAAAAAGTTTAAACATCCTATTCCTTATTTTTGGCACGGTAGCACAACTCAGATGAATGAAACAGCTAAGTTAAAACCTATAAAAGCAGCATTCCCTCCAGACTGAAAAATGAAGAGAAAGAAAAAAAAAATTTACTTTCTAATCCTCATTCATGCTGGATTTTTTGCAGATCCATACTGAAGTAATTTTTTTCAAACAATTTCTATGTTTCATATCAAACTTCTTTTTTTTCTGAAAATGTCTACCATTTAGTTGTCATACAAACTTCTTCATTTCAGATTCAGTAATGGTATTTGAATTGGAAATCATAGTATTAGATTAGTCAAAGAAGTATTTCTCAGAATCACAAAATCTCTATTGAATATTATAGCCCTTATTTCTCACTAGAAGAACTGGAGCTTCATTGAAGAGAATCAAAAAAAGAGTTCTTCAAATCCAAAAGCAAGGTTATTCTACTCAGAAGAATAAAATAGAGGGGGAAAAAGAGAAATAGGGAAAAAGAGGCAAAGAGAATGAGAGAGAAAATTAGCAAACCTGACTGGAACAATGTAGTCACACCTTGGCTCATTCACTGAAAAATGGTCACATCTGTTGTGCTGCTTTTAGACTTGGGATTTCTACTGGAAGAAAACTGTGGTTGCAGGTCCCAAGAGTGAGAACTGAAGTTCAAATATGCACCAGCCAGCCAAGAAATGCAGCCTGCCCTAATGATAATGATAAGCTGCAGGATGCCTTCCTCAGCAGGAGGATGTCAGGGGAACATGCCAGGGGAAAGAACCACCCTGGGCCTGCTGGGATCCAGAGGTGCCTTTCTGCTGGCACAGAGCAGGTTCCAAATCCACAGTGAGGATCAGCAGGCAGAGGTCATGTTCTTTCCTTGGGGTTTGCAGAGACAAAGTGGATGGTTGAGCTGAGGGTTACAACAGCTCAGAAAGAGCTGTGGAGTTCAGATTCCCAGCCAGGAGAGCCAGCCATGTCCTAGAGGACATCAGGCACAGCATCACCAGTCAGGCCAGGGAGGGGATTGTCCCCTCTGCTCGAGGCTGGGGCGGCCTCACCTCCAGTGCTGGGGGCAGCTTTGGGCACCACAATAAAAGAAAGACACTAAATTATTAGAGAACACCCAAAGGAGGGCACAAGGATGGTGAAGGGCCTTGAGGGGAAGCCGTGTGAGGAGAGGCTGAGGGCACTTGGTCTGTTCAGCCCGGAGGAGACTGAGGGGAGACCTCAGTGCAGTTACAAATTCCTGGTGAGGGGAAGAGGAGGGGCAGGCACTGATCTCTGCTCTGGGGTGACACTGACAGGACCCGGGGGAATGGCCTGAAGCTGTGTCAGGGGAGGGTTAGGTTGGATATTAGAAGAAGGTTCTTCCCCAGAGGGTGGCTGGGCACTGAACAGGCTCCCCAGGGCAGTGGGCACAGCACCAACCCGACAGAGCTCAGGAGTGTTTGCTCAGTGCCCTCGGGCACAGGGTGTGACTCTGGGGATGGAGCTGTGCAGGGCCAGGAGCTGGACTGGATGATCCTTGTGGGTCCCTTCCAACTCAACATATTCTATGATTCTGTAATTCTAAGTGTGATATGGAAGTGATCCAACCAACACTTGCCTCTGTCTTATGGGCTCATATGGTTCCTTTTCCTCCTGCATGTGGACATCTCCCAGTCCTGTAGTGTTTAACCTCACAGCATGCTTCTCCATTTTTACATAGATTTTCCTTGGACAGGCAGGAGATTGAAAGTTGCAGGGGGGAAGATAAGAGGAAAGAACTTTCAGTACTGAAGCATTGTTATTGGGTCTTCAGAAGTGCTATGGGAAACACAAGGATCTGTGTGCAGAGGTGCTTTTAAGTGTTCCCTGCATGCTGGCTGCATCATGAATGCCTGACACCTTTCCAAAACATGGCTCTGAATTATTGCTGTCAGCTGAGTGAAGAGCATCAGAGAAAGAAATCCCAAGTCTCATACTGGCATTGACCATCAGTTTCTTTCTTGCTTTTCTTTTTTCTCTCTCTCATTTTCTCTTTCTCAATGACCTTAAAATAATGTTCCAAGGAAAACAGAACCATATCCTTTGCTGGAAGAGGAGCAAAAGAATGGAAATTGACTCAATATGTTCTGTAACAACTCACAATTGAAATTCATGAAAGGTGAAATCAGACTAATTTAGACCAAAAATAAAGCTATGCCTCTTTTTTTTTTTAACATTGAAAATTAATCACTGCCACAGCTTAAAGATGTCCGCAAGATTTTACATCACTTGTAACTAATATATTAGCATTGGATGGCTTTTAAAAAGAAAAATAAAGTTCACATATAAATTAAATCAGGGAAGACCTACGACCTCTGTTACTCAGGATCAGATGGTCACAGCAGTGTTTTTTTAGTTCTACAATCTATTAATTAGATCTTTCTCTTCCCTTCTCTGGGATCACCCTTTCAATTCCACTTGAGTTCCTGTAGATTTTTCTTCTCAGGCACCTAGACAGGAGGCAGGTCTATTAAAAATACCATTAACCCCTGCAAAGCTCATTTAGCTGCTACCATTTCTCATCAGATGGCAGTGAAATGTCCAGAAGGAAAGCCCAAATCCTACAACAGAAAGGCAAGCCCTGGAAAACCCTTGTGAGTACTGGGGCATCAACCACATTGTGGAGCACATTTGCAGTGGCAATGACAGCCAAATGTGGCTGTAGCCCATTCTCAAGCTCAAATTCATCAAATTCAATCAAATTTGATTTGAACTTTCCCTTCAAATTCATCTTCCACCTATAAATCTGAGAACTATGTATGGTTTGAACTTCAAAAAGGAAGCCAGTCTGAGCACAGATGGTAATTTATTCTTAGAGTCTATCCAAATCAGGCAGAGGCCAACCCACCAATAGGTATATTTGAGTAAGAAACACTTCATCCCAGCATGCTCAAATGCACACATCCATTTTTCACTTAAAGACAGAACTTTTGCATAATTCTCGCTGACCATCCCAGTAATCACAAATCTGTTTACTCTGGGCTTTCACAAGAGCCTAGCTAACACCTGATTGTTGTTAGCAGAAAGGCTTTTTTTCCAATCAAGTTTTATGGCTCCAGAATATTTATCTTCTGGGGTTTGAGGGTTTTCTTCATTATTTTCAAATACCATCATTCTACATTTGAAACCGCTCCATGAAAAGTCCATATTTGAGACACCTTTCCCATCTGAGTACAGCCAGGTACCTCATTCTTTCCAGGGTGCCTCCACCTGCATTATAATTAAGGGATAGTACAGAAACACCCAAACCAGCTCTAAACTCACTTCTTCAGACCCTGTTGGTACCCCAGGCCAGCAGCAAGGATTTTACCTCACACACATTTATTCTGCAATGTGACTATAAAGTAAGAACACATTCATCATCAATCACCCCACATTGAGATAAGATTAAACTGCTAATTCTGCATTAATTACTCAGTCCCCAAGACAGGTAAATGGTTTAGGTTATTTGGGGTTTTGGTACATAAGTCATTTAAAGAAACAACAGCAATTGCTACTGTTATCCTTATTTCCATTTATATCCTTATTTATAGTGTTATCCTTATTTAAAGGTAACATTTTTACGAACAATTACTTAATAATGCACCTTTTTTAATTAACTCAAATATGCACTTTTTTTACAGTCAGGGAGATTTTATTGGTGACTCAAACCTAGAGGAGATCATGAAGCCAGAAAGTAACTTAAATCTTCTCCCTGTATGAGAAATATCAAACACAATATTTTATATAATAATCCCATGCTACTCTTGGTTTTTCATCACAGGGAGATCCCAAGTGCTGCCAGGTCCAAATTGTTCCAGCAGGACAAGATTGATCCCACTTGGCTGTCTATACCTACAGTGTGAGCCCTTCTATCAAAGCCAGTCCCCTTCAGTTCCTTTTATGTCACTGCACAGTTTTAAGACTGAGTTCATCTGCCTTGTTTTAGATCCCTACTACAGGGTGAGCTGAATCCCAACCTACAAGTGACCATTTCTCCCCTCTGGCTACAAAAAACCCCTTGCAACTGTCTCAGCTGCAGACATCTGCACTGCAGCCCTTCCCTGTGTGTCAGCCTTGTGGCTGCTGTCTCCATCAATTGCCATTTCAATGGGCTGAGAGGACGTCTGCCAAAATATTCAATGGCATTAATAAAGTTACGTAGGCAGCCAGTGTCAGTCACACAGCAGATGTTTAAGTGCTGCAGAAACACCATGACTTTCTGAAGGATGTAGCTGTAGGTGGCCTAGGAAAAAAAATAAGCCATTTTTTAATGCAGATACTCGTTTCCATGCATCAAAGTGTGACAAGAACTGGCTTAGGCAGTGAGTTTGGAAGAGTGGTCAATCCTACAGAAAATCTGCAAAGAACTCCCAAATTCAGTTGTTACATTCCCAGAAATGTGGATTGCACAATGGTTAGTTTTATTGAAAACGAGCCATATTTCAAGTTGGGCTAAAAAAAGATTATGAGCTATCTCCTTGTTGATTAGAATAATTGCTTTATCTGCTGATTTCAGAGATATCTGAAATTGCTATATGGGTGAAGAACATAATAATCTTCAAAGACTTCTCTTTGAATTTTTATGTCATTATGAGAAGCTTTGAAAAATTTCCTCGGAATGTCTATTCAGTCACTGAAAATACTGCTTTCTTGCACAGGTAGGAAAATAAAGAATTACAGTACTTTTCTTATTGGGCAATTTATTATTTATCTATTTATTATTATTTATTATTTATTTTTGCCACATTTCTTGAACTTATAACTACTTCAATATAACAATCTATCAAGAAAAACAGTTTTCCCAGCTCATAAAATTCACATTCTTCAGAGCTGGTAGCAGCTGTTTTGTAGCTGTCATACCACATAATACGGGTAAGGTCATTCCCTGTAGCAAACTTGTAAGCCAAATTAGAGAATTTGATCTGGTGCCAAATTTTAAAAGAAGAGATACCACATTATGATGAACCCTGGTGTCCAGAGTTTAATGTATTTCTTATTAAAATCAATGGGAAGTTTATTTCAATGAGGGCTGGATGGAGTTCTAATTACATGTCGACAAATGCTCCCCATATGCCAGTTCCAGTGCTAGAGCTGCTGTTGATTAGATGTCCTGACAATGTGCTCGTCAGTCCTGTGGCCAGTGAAACAATTAATTTCTATTGTCGACATTAAATTTAATTAGAACTAATTTTTATATCGAACACCAGCTACTTCACCCTGATAATTTAGTTAGAGAGCAGTCCTGTTTCCGGTTCTACCACAGCAATTTTCCACATGTTTTAGGGGTGTAACTACTGGTGCTAACTGCACAATGGCCAGTGCCTCTCAAATTGTTTTCCAGACATGGCACGACTACAACAATCCTGATTACAGTTCTCCTGACTCAAGAACAAGGTGCAAGGCCTTTTTCTACCTCATGTTTCTTCCTTTGGGAATAATAGTAAAGATTCTTAAAAGTCTTAGACTGAGCTACAGGTTCAAGTGTAACTCTTCCTGCTGGCTTTAGTGTGGGATATATGAAGATCTAAAAGGAATAAACACGGGAAATAATACAGAAAATCAAAGATTTTAGGACAATGAATCTCTGTTTGATGTTACTATGGAAAATGGTCACCTGATAACTGGACTTTATATTAGCTTGAAACTTCCTAGTAAATTATTTTTGGTATATATTTCATGCTGCACTATGACTGGTCCCGTGTATCGATGTGTGTGTGCATGTGGCATTTAAGTTTCCCAGTCATTTTACTCACAGCTGTTGTTTGATGGTTGATCTTGTTTCCCCCAATGAATCATTGTTCTCTCTTTTTTGTTTCTGTTTCTCTGCATTCAATTTGTCTTCTGGGTTGGGGGCCACTGCTGGCTGAGGATCTGTGCTTCTGGGGACTGAGACACAGCTATTTCTGTTCCTTAGCCCCTGCTGAGCCAGAGGATTTATTGGTGTGCAGGCATTTGCTCCTGGGCTTTGGGTTGGACCACTGAAGGAGCAGTTTGGGAGGTCAGGAATGCTGGGAACAGCTTTGTGTCAGCTCTGCTGAGCTCCAGTGCCTGATTTTCAGAGTCTCCCTTTTACCTCGCTCAGATTTTCCAAAGCTGGCTGTCGATGACATGAGACTCCACTATTTTAGGAGATGTCCTCACTCTGCCCAGTTCAGAGTAATCCTTCAGGCACTTCCTTTTGGGTGCCTGGCTCACTTCACACCAAGCAATGAGTGAAGGTGGTCTCTGCAAAATTTCCCTCCGGGCTCAAATGGCCCTACACAATCAACAGAATTATGAGTGTTTACACCAGGCAAGGATCTGCCCCATGTTCCTCCCAAATGTGTAAGAATTATGTTTGTTGACAGCACAATATGTCCATATGGAAATGGGTAGGCTTCCATGAAAAAAAAAAGTAAGGCTAGAAATTAAGACACTTTGATTCAAAAAGGAGTCAGAATAACTTCAAAAGCAGCTGCTCAGAACTTTAAACTTATGCCACCATCCATACTGTCTGAAGGAAAGAAAATGTGACTTCAACTACCACAAGGGATCACAAGGTGGGTTCAGCAAGAATAAAACTTGTGAATCTTGTAATGAATAATGAGATATACAAATCAATCACCAACTGTCAATCTGGCACAATAACCAAACATCAGATACCCATAGAATCTGCAAGGTAGTCCCACTGAAAAAAACATGAATAAAACCTCAATGAAGTAAAGACCACGATGCAGACTTCAGTATTCAGTAGAGAATTTCAATTCTTTGGCATCTTTGGTAAAGGAAATTAGAGTGTTGCTTCAAGTGTTTAACAAAGCCACCCAGTATGGTCAAGTGTAAAGTCCAATACCTTCTTTCCACAGTTTTAAATCTTCTCTACTTTGAAAACAAACAGCATAAATCAAGACCTTTTTCCTTTCTACCCTTCCTAGGGACAATGATTCCACATCACTAATGTTTTGTCAGTGCCCTTCACAGTATATACATCTTTTTGGTAGAGAAAGAAACATTTGGCTATTTTTTTGATAGCATTATCAACAGCACTGCAAATGTGTCAAGTGAGCTGGAGTGAAGAATGTAAGATAAGGGTTGCATAGAGTAAACTAAATTAAACAAAGCAGAAAAGATTCCATATGGTTCTAAGTAATGTTATTCTTCCTCTTAATCCTCAAACAGAGTCACTAAATTACACTTCCAGATATAGTTATGATATTTACCAATGACTTAACTGTGCATTTAAAGAAGGGAAAATGGCTACAAATGGGGGCAAGCTCATAATTTAAGGTCACAGTGGTGCAAGCACAGAGCAAATGCTTATTACTGGGGTATTTTTAGTCATGGGGAATTCTCTTTCCCTAAGAGCAAATCCCAGAAAAGAATATTTTTATTACATCTTCCAAATCTGGAATTCAGGCTTTATGTAAATATACAAGACAGAGGACCTTTCTTTTTAAAATGCTAGGAACTAGAGAAACAGCTGAGGTTTGTTGAAGAATATTTCCATTTAAATCATTTGTATGTGCAACCCAAAAAATAAAATATATTAAAAAATATGCAAATAAGAATGAACACGAAAACATTGTATTAAAAACATGGCATTTTGCTGGAGGCTACATAAAATCACTTCTTCCTTCCTCTCCTAAACATAGCACCTCTAAGTATAAAAACAAACAAGTTCAAAAGAAGTTTACCAGTTTTTTTCTTTATAACTGAAAACAGAAGATGCTTTTTTTTTAAGATTCTATCATTTTTGAGTTCAGTTTCCCTGTTGTTCTCCTAAATGCTCCCTCATCTTTTGATATCCATAATTTTTTCAATATTTTTTTCCCCCAAAATACTTTCATATAACATCTGTCTCATTTCTCCTCGTAGAGAACCACAGTGCAGACCTAGAATTTGGAAAAGGTGTAAAGAAATACAGCCCTCAAAAACTCAGAGGCAGTACTGTGATTTACAGAAAATTAAACACAGTTAATTTTGGCAGGAGCCAAATAAAGGCTATGTCATAGAGTGAACTGAGCTGGGCAACTCTCATAACGACTCTGGAGAGCAGCTGGACTCCAGAGAGCTCAGGTTAGCCAAGTACAAGTTCTATTTTAGCAGGAATTTGGTGGGCAAAGAAGGAAAAATAGCAGCAGCAGCTGTGGCTGGAACTCTGCTGGTATGCACTGTGAGGGCTTGAAGTTGCCCAGTTTTTGAGGGTCTCTCCCCACCACGTACACTTTGCTGAAGAGGCACTGCCTGTGACACAGCACACAAAATCGTGTTCTTAGATTTATGAAGTTGGAAAGATACAGCATTGTAGTGCCTGAAGTCAGCCCCACTCAGATCTTTGCGGTGAGGTGGGAGATGGCAGCAGGAGCTGAAACACATGAAGGCTTTATTCCTATAAATCATTTTGCTGGCATTCATTAGTCCCATAAGGAAAAAAAAAAAAGGGGGGGAAAAAGGTGCCTTGTACTTCTGAGATTCGTTTCTAACAACTCTTCCCATCAAGCAGCTTAAAGATGAGTAAATTTCATCTCAGTGAAGCAACAGTGAAATGCATGACGATTAAGCTGGAAACAAGACCCAGAGAGAGCACAGAAACCAGTCTCCTCCCCAGGCTGTCATTTAGGATTTCCCCCGGCATCCAACTCTGCAAGCTGAGACCAAATGCAGCAAAAGTTCATTTCCTGAGTGTTACTGTTCAGGATTGTCCTCCAAAACTAACTTGGTAAGCTGAGCCTGCCCCTTCTGTCTCAGAAACTCCGCTCTAAACCATCTGCCTCCTCCTTTTCCAAGATGAAAAGAACACTCTTCTCCCTCTTTTATATCTTTTTATTCAGAATTCAAACCTTTTTTCTTCTGTTTTTTTAATCTGTTAATAAACATGCTGGAGATTATCCCCTGGTCTCCCCTCCTGCACTCAGTGGGATGAGTCTGCACACAAAACCCAATCATACCAAGCACAACCCTCCACTACACGCCGCTTTTGAGGTGATGATAATCTGCTGTTAGACTTAATCATTCCAGAATTCATAGAAACCTATGATAAATAAAATAATTTTTAAAAATTCATAGTGATTTTTAAATCGTATGAGTATTCATCACTATCTTTCACTTACTTCTGGGTCTCCAGTAGAGAGAGCACACGAGAGATTAATCACAGAGATCTGGTTTTTTTGGGAAGATTTGTCTGGAAGCTTTTCACACCTTTTCACACCCCTCCCACCAGACTGGTTTAGCCCTGGCTGCTCACACATTGCCCCAGATCTAAAGGCTGGCATTTCTTGCCTTCCATGGCTATTTTTGCTGCCAGAGCAAGGAATATGCCCCAGCTGACAAGACAGTTTGTGGGTGTCTGAGAGCAGCAGATTTTTCATTTCAGGCCAAGAGATAAAGTAGTGTAGCCAGTATTCAAGCTCTCTGCTTTAATGTCCCAAATCTAATAACCAGAAGCTTTTAACTCTGTTCCATGGAAGATGCTGTCCTTGTTCAGCTGATTACAACTTCATGAAATCGTAAATGCAGGGATGATAAGCCTCCCTCTGTGTTTAGGGCTGACCTTAAGATCTCTTTCAAGTCCAAATTCACGGACCAGCTGCTAAACAACCCCACAGCACCCTGGCCAGATGCCCTCTCCAGCCACAACATCAGCTCAGGTGAATATCTTGCCATGCAGGGGAGCCCACTCCACCTTCCAGCCACGCCTTTCTTCATTGCACCTGGCTCTGGAGCATCACAAAAATCCCCTAATTTTGTGATACCCATCACAAAATCCCCTGTTCTTCACTTTGAAATCTTTCCTTTCCTTCTTTGCTTCCCAAATGGAAGAGGAGACACCCTGTGTATGTGCCATCACTAGGAGAGGGCTGGAAGGACATATTTTATAGCAATGTTCAGAAAAGAAGCCTGTTCCATAGGTCACACAACACAGCAGAGAGGGAAGGATGCCTGTGTTTCAGACTGATCAAGGATACAGAACTAGCACTTGTGTCTCCAATTCTTTCTGAAAAATATGCAAGATAGAAAGTTGAAATAGAGGGTTCCCCAAAACTTCTGTTTTAAAAATAGAATATGGAGAGGTCTGTGCTTCGCCAGTACTTTTATATGTGTTGGAAAAGTGGGCACTAAAGGATCTATGCAAATCAAACTCTGAGGAGTTTCTGGAATTGCATCGCTTGTGTGAAAATGCTTGCAGCCTCAAAACCAGCCAGGGAAAACCAAAAAGGGTCAGTCTCCAGGTCTGTGTGCACATTTCATTTTCTGGTGGGTTTGTTGGAGGAAATTTCTTTATGCACAACCTTCTGGCTCCCAAACAGCAGTGATTTGCTGGGCTCATTGTGTTGCAGAGGGAAGAAGTGACTCAAAACCACCTCAGGACTTTCCCACAGGCATTGCAAGACCATTCGAAGATCTGATATTAAACAGCAACACCCACTTTCAGTAAAATAAATGAGATGCCTTTATGCCAGCATCTGGCCAGCATCCTCACCTTCCAATGAAAATCTGAGGAGCTTTTTAATGAAGTGTGCTGGAGCCACAAGCCCAACTCTGCTTCCAAAAAGAAACAAGAAAGGAGGCCTCGCGAGATGCCAACACAACCTTTCAAGTGCCCAGATTCAGAAGCATGAGGGTTTTTTCCTTGGTACTTCTCTTTTACACCGTAAAACAGTGGGATCTTTTTACCCATCAGACACAACTTTGTTCAACTTGACTCTTTGGAAAATTCAAAAACTTCCAGCTGAAGAGCCCCACCAAGGCTTACAGTTCTGCAATAACTGCAGCTCTTAAAACACATATTTTGCCTAAGAATTTCAGTGTTTGGTGCTTCTGCAAACAGCATTCACATAAGCAGTCACAGTCAGTCATGCAGGAAGGAGAAATGGAAATTTTGGAAATGGGCTTTTAAGGTGGAGGAAGCTTCAGGAAGAGGAATTCATATTAGTGAAAAACAGACCCTGTGCAGGACCTATATATGGAAAATCACCCCACAGATACATTAATAATTTTAATTCAAGCCTCACCACAGCTATCACATAGGGAGAAACGGATGACCATAACTCATATGTTCCTCACCCTAATTTTCAAGTCTGTGTTTTCTATTAATTACTCCAATTAGGAAGCCCACCAACGCATAGGCAATGGTTGAGCAGCATAATTACAATGTCCTAAACACTGAGTCACATTTCTATTCCCACATTCCTGCAGATACCTCTTTTTAAGGATGCTCATTGCTAAGCCAATATAAACTGAAATGAAATTACAGGCCAACAGAAGAAAAACATGAAATGCAAATGTGTCAGTCTTGAGGAAACTTCAAGCACTCAAGGACAGTTGCAATCCAGAGAGAATTTTGCTCAAAATGATGTAAATAATGCATTTTAAACCCTTAATTTCTGTCCATTCACACTGGAAAATTTTCCTCTCCTTGTATTTTGTTATGTGTCTTATTACATTTGTGAGGATATTTATCTCAATTTACAGAAATTTGTGTTAGCAGTTTACTGTGCATTTCTTCCCACAAAGAGGTGAGGGCTCCATCTTTTAACAGGTCCAGGTTTTTTATTTTTCTCTCTCAGCAAAACTCTTGCAAACTCCAACTGCAAGCAGTTACAAAGGAATATGATGCCTCATGGGAAAAGGCCCATTTATTATTCCTATTTTACAGTCTCACAGTCATCTGCTTCAACATGAAGTGATAGATAGATATTATCCCTAGCAGTTGTTCTGCATTCATCCTAAACCAGATCTCCTTATCTTCTCTTTATCTTTGTTTAATCCCAGTGTTCTGAACTGCACTGTCAACAAAATACCTCTTTTCCAATGACAAAATTATTCATTTTCATGTGACCAAAAAACTAACGAATTTTTAGAACTTGGTTTCTTCTCCTTCATGTAACCTTGAGTCTGAATTTCCACGGTTTATATGATGCAGTTTGGATATAACACCCCTATAATTTCTTTCCTGCTTAGTACTTATCTTCTCAAAATTAATCCATCTTAGAAACGCTTTTTGTCTTAGAATGCCTGCAAATAAATCACTGTATTCTTAGATAATGGAAATTGTCAGTGATTAAATTCAATTTGATAGGGTATGAGTAAAATTTCTCTGACTAGTTATCAACAGTATCTTGATTTTAGGTTTGGATTTATCATTATATTTCCATCGTTTACAGCTGCCTGTACTTTTCTTCAGCAGTTCTCCATATTTCTTTTTGCAGATTGTGTTCTGCAGGCTCGTGAATATATGGGTATTTGGCAGTGATTTTGTAACATATAATCAGAACTGAAAATTATAGTGATCCCATTTGTGTTATTATAGCTGAAGAATGTGTCAGACTTTCCATTTTAAACTTTTTACTCTAAAGAATCTACGGCTGCTCTTTCTTTGCTGCCAAATATTTCTGCAAAATTTTCAATAAGAATAATGCCATTTATTAGTTTGAAATTTTTCTCAGGATTTCTGGCAGTAAGTGTGAGGAGATAGCTTCTCCTGCAATCCAAAATAAAAAAAAATAAATCTCTAATTTCCTTTCTCCTTATCCAGTGACTCCATTTTAGCCAAAAAAAGTTAGATGGGTTTCTTTTTAAGGACCTGTAGTATTAATGCAGTAGTGGATAAGAGGGATTACTTGAGAATGACTAGAATTATTTCCTTTTGCTGGAAATATAATATGTTCCTTCAAGGTAGTGCCAAGATTTTTCTGCAGAGGAACAAGAAAATGGATAATAGAATCAGCTCTCTACTCTGGTCAGACTTATTTATTTTAAAGCAAAATGTCATCCAAAATAAACCAGATCTTCTCATACCCCAGAGCATCCTCTAGATAAGGGGACTGTAGCTGTAAAATAAGAAAGTGCTTGGCTAGAGTTGGGGATAGGAGAAGGAACCTGAAGAAGAGCCAAGGTGAGTCTGGCCAGGAGATGCTCACACCAGCTGCTTCACTGACTAAAAGTCAGGATCCTCATTTTGTGGCCCCTTGCAATGTCTCCAAATGCTGCATACATCATATAATCCCTTCTCTTCTCTTTTTGCCTTCAGCAGGAGGAAAGAAACTGCACAAATATAGTAAAATTTGGCCTGCCAGCTTCTCAAACCTATTGGTGAAATGACAATGGCAAAATTCCATCCTAGAAAACAATAGAGTGGGTGACCCCAAGTATGTCTCACCTCATCACTCAAATTTTACCTGTTCTCAATTTCCAGCCCTTTGTTCTGCTCAAGGTAAAATAATCGAATTTCCTTTGAGTTTCAGCTGCCTATTCTACCATCAGCTCCTGGAGGACCTTGGGCAAGTGGTAAAACCCAGGTTTCCAGCAAAGCTGGGAAATTACAGCACCCTCAGAGAGCAGTAAGACAGGTCAGCTTGCTGTGGTTTGGTGAGCTCAGCCCTGAACACTTTGGCCCTGGCAAAATTCAGGCTTTGAGGCTATCAGAGACGGCTCTCAAACACAGAGAGGGAACAATTGCCAAGAAGCTTTGCCATGTCTTCACTATCTCCATTTACAAACAGGATATTGCAAGACCTCAATCCTCTGGGAATTGGTTGTGCTGTGAGAGAACAGTAGGAAATGTACCACGGGAAGAAAGACAGACATCGAGCTCCATTCTGGCAATGCAGAATTCCTGGGTCTGTAAATAAGTCAGAAATCTTGTGAGAATAGTCCTGGTTCTGAGGATCTCTGTGTTTTCTTTCCACTAATGCGTGGAAATCCTGCAAAATGGAATTTTGCCTCCTGATGTTTGGACACATCCAGTTCTGGTCCTACTTAGTGAGCAAGATTTCTTGCTCAGCTGGGGTTTTTTTTGCCAGTTAGTTTGCATAAAATGCTGAGGATTAGAAGAACTCAGCTCTCAATGTACTTAGCTCATATATTTTACATAACTTTTTAAAAGGAAATAATAGTTATGAAGACTGTGAGATAACACATGCCAGTTTTTCCACTATGAAATATATCCTGTTGTCAGTATTTCCATTCACTCTCATTGACCATAATCAAAGGCAGTGGGAATAAACTCTGGAAGTCTCACCTTTGGTGGATTGACTCCAAACCTCAGTATGGCATGTCTGACATGATGCATGTGGAACATCCATTGCCTTTGAGCTAAATCCTGCAACGAGGAGTTCTCTAGAACTGCAGACATCAAAGCTGCCAGCAAATGGGAATGAGAGCTGGAAGTAAAGAATGAGGAAACTTCAAAACCTCTCTCCTCTGCTTTCTCGGGTGATTCCCTGGCTGCCCTGTTAGATCCTCAGCATCAGAGTGGCAGGTATTAAAAGCAACCTTAAATATTTGTATAAAGAACTGGACAAGGCAAAAATCCCTGTCCTAAAGGGCACTGCCCTGCCAATCTTTCCTCACATCTCCATGACCTCTGATGCCATTAAGTGATCTCACATTGCCTAAAACTCATCCATAGGGTCCATGCCAAGGGTCATCTTGGATCTTCCACAACAGGTAACCTGAGCTTTAGGCAGGGAAGAGGACTCAGTGGTGGGCTGGAACCACAACACACTTTATTTAAAGTTGGCTGGCTTTAAAAACCATGGAAGAACCTTCCTTGGGTGCAAAAGGAATATTTTTCAAGAAGTTGTCTGCAAAGCCATCAGTGACTCACTGGTTTCCCAGTGTATTTCATTCAGGGAGCAAACTAAAAATCCCTGAATCCAGAGTACAGAGCTACAGCTCTGCCTGCCTGGGCTAAGAGCTCACTCCTCAATAAAGCACTGTAGTTGCAAGGGTCACTTTTTGCCTGCAAACTTGACATTGGAAACCCTCATCTATGTGGCCCAAGCTAAACAGAGAGAGTTCATAAGTTTTTGGGGGTAGCATATTCCATATTTTCCCTGCAGTTTATTGGCAAATTAATTCTAATTCATTCAAATTACATCATGAAGTGTAATGTAAAGATATTTCATGAAGGTTACCTTAATAGGGTGTGAAAACCTGATGAAGGGTAATTCAGAGGGAACTGCCTGGCCCATCTCCTATTTACTTGGAAACATTACTGCCTTAAAAAACCCTTAAATATATTACTTATTTTTATGGCTCAAAACCCTTTAATTTGAAGATTTTTATGACTGCCTTACAATACACATCGATTTAAATAATGTTTTAAACTAAAACGGATCATTTACTGCCAACTGTGCTTCAGGCATATCATTGATTAGTCCAAGTGTGATAAAACAACCTTGTTTTTATTCATATTTTAAGAGAATAATAAACCCTGCATACTTGGAAATACTGAAGCAATATCTTGGCCCAGAGCTATTTAACTATGAATTATTCACATCTAGTTTATTTTTTTTTTCTTTTAAATTCATGAATCCCCAGAATGGTTTTGTAAAGTGTATCAGTGAAACCATGTTTCTAATTATGAAAGGGAGGGGGGAGGAATCAGAATGCATCATATATGAAAAGGGGTCATATTTTATTT
This sequence comes from Daphoenositta chrysoptera, assembly GCA_013397915.1. NCBI lineage: Eukaryota > Metazoa > Chordata > Aves > Passeriformes > Daphoenositta > Daphoenositta chrysoptera. Next base: position 933,059 of record VZRO01003297.1, on the reverse strand, counting down.
GTCTTCTTTTGCAATCCACTGTGAATCTCCTTGGAAATTAGTTATTCAATATTCTCACTATATTTCAATTTGTGGTCCATTGAGAGAGAATACAGAGAGAGCTACTTTTTTCAAATAACTTTTGCAAACAAACTTATTCTCACAGCCTGTAACACTGGAACTGCTTAAATATAGGGATATTTAGGGATTTCACAGGAAACTGTCTGGTAGCCCACTGTCCAGAACTGGTCTGGAGTGATCAGAGGAAATTACAGAAATAGAAATAATTTTTTACATTTTCATAAGAAATGGTTCCTGTAACAGTGATGGGGTGTCTATCTGGATATCACACTGCTGCAAGTGGGACTTTTTCCTTAACTGCTGCAAAATGTCAGGCAAAAATATCTTTTGTAAGTGAGAGAACCCAAACATTCATCTGAGTCTTGCAATCCTTCCACCCTGTGTAACCTAACAAAGCTTTCTGCACACACCACAGTCTAAACCATGACAGTGGAACAAACGACACAGAGATAAAACTCCCTTCTTCCATCACTGAATTTTGGTAGAACATCACTAAATCACTTCATCTCAGTGCACCTCCAGTCCCTACACAAACACACACACACACAAGGCTTTGTTTTAGTTGGAGCATAAACTCTTCAGTCTACAAAACACTGTTCTCTGTGTAGTACTGAGTATAATTCTGTATTTGGTAAATACTAAATTTTTTTTTCCTTATACAATCACAGAAAACGATATGGGTTGGAAGGACATCATCTAGCCCAAAAAAGAGTTCAGAGCAGGTCCAGCTAGATCAGCCTACACAGGGACTTGTTGAATTTTGCATATATCCAAAGCTGGTGTTTGCAAACCTCTCTAGGTCTGTGCTCCTGAGTGATCCACCTCATGGTGAAAACCTTTCTCCTTTTATGTTATCAGAATTTCTTCTGTTTCAGCTCAAATCCATGGCCACAGGATTCCAGGTTTGCCCTCTCTATACTCTCAGTTTAGCTGCAGTAAGATCTCCCTTTGCCACCTCTGTTTCTGCTCACATTTCATGTTCTCCAGCCCCTTGACCATCCAGGTAAGAAGATGTTCTCAAAGTCTCCCGATGTTTTACCTGCAGGTTTTCCTCTCCTTCAAATATCTTTGTAACCAGGGCCTCAGAATTGAGTACAACTACCAGAGTTGCACACCAAGAATGATGCTGTGTCTGTGGCTACCACACCTCTAGAATGCACTGAGCCTTCAGCATAAGACAGGGGAAACAGAATAATTAAGGGTTACTGGAAGAAGGGGCCAGCAGCAGACAGCAAGCAATGGCCTTAAATGCTGATTTCCAACTTGAAAGCAACATCTCCAGACAGCCAGAGCAGATAAAATGGTCCTGTGGAGCAGAAACCCAAAACTACGGAGAATTGACAGATACTCAAACACCAAAAATTCACTAATCACAAAATGCCACTGCATACCATCCAGTCTTACAGATAATAAATTTTTAGACAAAATTATATCACAAAAGGCATCAGCAGTCTGCGTGGAGCCTCAAATGGATCTATGCTGAGATTTGAAATACTCACAGGTCTTCCTAGGACTTACAAATTTATCTGAGTGTTTGTTACTGAAGACATTTAAGAGATTTTTTAAGTCTGGAAAATGCCAAGAAAATCAGCACAGAGCTTGCGATGATGAAAACTGAGAAGAAGCCAGCCTTTTAACTTGGCTTCAAGGCCACATGTGGTTGCACTCTCCGGATGTATCTGCCATACTGGGCTTAGCACAAGATTAGCCTGGAAGAATTGTGTCTTTTCTCACTTTTATTCCACAGCCAGGTGGGTTAGAGGACTTGTCTGAGATGGAGAAATCTCACATTTAAGTTAAACTCTTTTCACTGCATGGCTCTCTTTCTAGACTAAGACAATTCTTCTGTACATGGCTACAAGCAAATGTCTGGAAGTCTGTGAAATGTCTGTAGGAAAAATGTTGCTTTAGAAGTATCAACAACAACAAAAATGGGTCTTCAAGGTGCTAAGAGTAGAAGCTTTAATTTGTTAAATATTCTCTTGGGAATGTGCCAGGTGTTAACCTTTAAGCAGGCTTTACCCTCCTCACTACAGAACTGCATGTATTGAAAAAAATCTCAGCCCCTGATTCAACTCACCAAAATCTACGTGCCTCAAATTCTATATAGGTGTAGTCCCAACACCCTGATGGGAATTCTCTACACAGTTTGAAGTAAAACCAAGCCATGTGTTTGAATACTTGCACCAAGGGAGTCAAACAGCAGAGGTATTCTCACCTCATTGACATTTTCCTAGTTTTATTTGGCTCATGAAGCATTAAAATGCTGAAATTGGAAAACAAAAATTATTTTAAGCTGCTGACCATGATGAAAAGCAATGCTTTCGAGTAACATGATGAATTTGTTGGGGAGTGATTAGACATTAATAGCAGGTTCGTATACTTAATAAAGTTTGCATAGCCAATTTGCACTTTATAAAGTGTGGCACTGTTCTGGAGTGTGGCCCTGATGTGGACTTTATGAAGCATGCAGGAGGCAGTACAGACTTTATGAAGTCCACATTGAGGATAAGTATCAAATTAAATTGGAAAAGCACACCAAGCTCTGATATGTGACTTGGAAACTCATGCCTGCCTGCATGAGTTGTTGCTGAGGTCACCCTGGAGCATGCAAATCCCAAAAAATTCCCACTGTAGAGGCAGCCAAAACATCCAAATGTGACTTCTGCCAACCACATGCAAGGAGGCTGGGCACCTGAGAGTGCACTCTTGTGCTTGAATTTTAGACAAGTGCATTCCTCCCTGATGTCTTGACCCCTTTTTATCAGCATCATGCCTTTACCTTCAGTGAGGGAACACTGGTTTTTAATGGCTGTTCTTTAAATCTGGCTGTTTTAAATTTGGCAAAATTTACTATATTCGAAAGAAAACCCTGCTTAATGAAAGGCTACAGATGTTGGCTCCCAGTTACACTAATTAAGCAGGTTATTTTTTCTTCCTTCTCCTCACACCCTTATGATGCACTGTTCAAATCAAAGTTTGCAACTCTCCTTCAAAACACTACAAATGCTTTCATGTCTCATTGGAAATATAACCTATATTGAGTTTGGTTTACATTTTAGATAGAGAATGAAACTTCCCAAATGAAAGTTCCCTTTTTTTTTTTCAGTTTCTCAATGCATGGGTTGCCTGTGAAATACAGAAACCACATGGTTTATTACAAAACAGACAAAAAATGAACAGCTCTAAACATTGCATAGCTTTTTTTTCCCTAATTAACAAGCTATTGATTAGATTATCTTAACTCACTTTTGAGGAGAACTGGCCATTCAGATTCATATTTTAATTGATCACTCCACAAAACCTCTTAGTTTAGAAACTGGTCATTTCAGAATTACAGTTTTAGTTGTCTCACATGCAGCAGCTTAGCAGGGTTTGGGTTACTGTGTTGTGAACTCTGGAAAGGATTTTTTCCTTTATAACCCAAAAACTATTTCAAATATGGCATTGCAATGCAGATGATACAATCTTTCCAGCTACCAAATCCATGAGCTAAGATGATTGATTTTATCTAGTTTAAATCAGTATGAAATTGATTAAATGACCTGGCAAATTCTGTCATTCAGCTTGAGAGAGACAAACCCAGCACAATGTCCCAGCAGCTGCTTCATTGCTTGTCCATTACTTAACAACTGAAATACAGCAGTTTGGGTATGACTGGGCGAGGCACAGATATTGTTTTAGAGCATCATTATGAGTCCAGTAAATAGGTTTAGACTAAGGATATGAACACAAACTCGCTGTAATTTTCTGTAGCAGGATTTAAAGGGCTGGTGATTGGCAGCATAACTGATTGTATTGACCAAAAGAGCCGAGGACATCTGGCTTCCTAGCCCTAAAGCTGAAAGACCATATGTTATAAAAAATACACTGTGAGAGGGGAAAGACAGTTGTAGGCTGATATACACGAGGAGAGGTCAAAGCTGACACAAGCCAAATCCTGTCACCAATGTTGCTCCAACAAGGGATGAATGATGTAGGGCTGTTGGGACACTCATAAATGTTGTGGATTTGTTGACCAACACACAGGTGAGCTGATGGCTGAAAATCTGTGAAAACCTCTGTGAAAACCACCACTTCCCACGATGATGATAGGAAAAAGAGTTTACATTACAAATGCCTACAGCTTACCAAAAGTGTCCCATGTTTGTACCTTCAGCTCTTTCACCGAGCTTCGAGTACAGTGTAGATCAAAGAAAGGCATATTGCAATTTTCAACATCAATCCCAGTTTCCCCTGCCTACAGTTCTGGAAACAATGCATCCATTCAAATTCATGGCAAGCCCTCCATTCACTCCTAATTTACTGTTTGATGCCCTTTTTTCAAATGCTAATGTCAAAGTTGAAGTCATAAACATAAAATCTTTGCTTTTGCTGTTCCTTTCCTTTACTGTTCACAAAACTACAGCAATTTTATAGGACCTTCTTACAGCATGGGCTGAAAAAAAAAGAAAAACCTTCACTGGATTAGGAAAAAAAATAGTTATTTTTATACATAAAATAAGAAGTGAAGATGTTGCTTTACATAAGACCGAGTGCTACAGGCTGGTGTATCTTTCATTTTTGTCAGTAACCAATGAAAAGGAAGATATATTGAAAATTGTTCATGAAAATTGTGCTCAAGAAATGAGGGAAGTAGAGATCTTTGCTCTCCTAAAGTCACAATAATACTTTCAAAGGCTAAATAAACAAAATTCACACCAAGTTGGCTGGAATTTTGAAATGTGCTAACTCAGCATACTGCTGAAGTTTCTGCTGAATTGAGCACTTTTTATTCTTTGGAACAAACATCTGTGATTCAGTGTGATGGATTTTAGTATAGTTAGACAATACAACAAGATGTTTTTTAGAGGAAAACATCAGTCTGAATGAATGGTTCTTGCAAGCTCCACAATACACACTTTTAATTTATATTGAATAATAGATTTCTTTCCAGATTATTCCTATCAAAAGAATAATCTTTTATATCATTAAGTGAAGTCAACAAAGCAGATAAAAGGGTATTTTTTCACCAATGTATGATATCAACCATTTTAAATTGGAATTTTTATACTGTATACTAAACTACAGCATTTGTGTATGTCAGTGGTTTAAAGTTACTTAATGCACTGCCTTGAAAGCTGCCAAGGCACAATGTTTAGTGCAGCCAAGAACTTCACTACAAGTCACAAAATCATTCACTTCTGTTGCTTGTTTTCACAGGTAAAGTTTATCAAAGTAGTACTAAATAAGAGCAAGGACTGGGAGGGGAAGCAAATCTGTTTCAGATTCCTCAGGAAATGGGAGTTATTTTCCAATTCCCAACATAATTAACAAATATGATCCCCAAGCTTGAATCAGTTTCAGTCTTGGACTTCTGATATTTTCCTAATCAAATTAATCCCAACCACTAGCTATGTGTGGCATTTTACAGTTCTTCCACCAGCATTCCTAAAGGATTTTACACAATAAGGGCCCCAATCAGACAACTGCTTTAATTTAAAGGAGCACAGGCTGTAAGCAGAACATACGGTCATTACTGCTTCCAATCCCAGACCCAGCATCCTCAAGGAAGCGTTAAAGTTCTCAAGATACTTGCAAAAGACCATTGCATAACATTTAATTTAGTGTTCAGTCATAATTTCGTCCCTGGATTCTGATGATAAAGTGGACACAGATGTTCATTAGCAACGGGAACACAGGCAAACAGTGAAGCATTCCAAGAAGCTGCTACAACTGAGAAGTCCAAGGCTGACCATCACGTGCTGCAGAGTCACAGACATCTCTCTTTAGACCAAAAAACAAAATCTGACCATTCCACCCACCTATAGGAGTCCAAAGTAAATATTCCCTTTCTGCCCATATGTCAAGAGTAAGGCCATTTTATACTGGATATCTTTAAATCTCAATGGCCTGAGGCAGGTCTGGAAGTGTTCAAAAGGCACATGGATGTGGCACTTGGAGATACTCTTATTCTAAGCATGCAGAAGCCTTTGGAACCTTCCAGCCAACCAGAATTTTCTCCTGCACGTCTTTTCACACAAACAGGCTTCTCTACCACCCCTCTTTCCAAAAAATCTCAGCTGGCTGAGAGGCAGGGATTCAGAGCCCGGCTTTGCTGATCTTATTTCTGGCAGCAACAATAGGTAATGAGAAAGATTCCTCCTGGGGCCTTTTCCAGAGGTATTTTCTCTCGCAGCTTCCCAATGGAGGAGGTAAACACAAAGAGGATCATCTGCAGGGAGCGACAGCTCCGTTTGTCACGTCAAACATCCCAGGCTCTATCCCTGTCCTCTGGAGGGAATCGTTCACATGGAGGAGATTAGCCCAAAGGATTAGCATGCAGCCGGATTATCCACACACGCAGCTCAGCCAGCTAATAAACCAGCACCTTTCTGCATTTTTTACCTTTTAACCTCTGGATTTCCAGAGTTCCGATATTCATCCCTTTGAGCATCACCATATTTCAGGGGATGATGAATGCCCGGCGAAGAGGAGGTTTTGGCTACTCTGGCGTGTCTGAGCCATGTCTCATCAGCCACAAGATGTCAGTGTTGCTGAATGTTATTATTCTCACCTGCACAGAGGCATCGAGAGATGCCGGGGGCAGCTGTCAGCACCAGGCTCTATTCAGTCAGACTAACAAAAGACCCACAACAAATAACACACAGCCAAGGGCAATAAAAATTTGCATAGCAAAGTGCAATTTGGGCTGAGCCGTAAAAAGTAAAACTTGAACTACATGGTAATTGCTGCCACCTACTCCTAATCCTGTCTTTTTACAAGCCCCAACTCACGAACACTTGAGCATGGTAGATGGTCCTTGCACAGCAACATCACCAGGAAAGGAGCAAGCAGAGATGACACATTAGGAAACAATTGGTCCATCCCTCCAGAAATGAGGCTGTCCAGAAACCCTGGCTCTACCCACTCTCACTAAACCTGACATCTGAAATTAAAGAACATGGCAGTAGCTATCTCCCTGCTTTACTCTGTACTTCCACACCCGTCTGGCCCTGGCAGCAAACTCTGCCCACATGGCTCTGTCATGAAGATCTTTCCATGCCCAGACTTGTTTCCTCTCAGTATCACCTCCCCGATTATATGAGCACTCATTTTTATAAGGCCAAATCAGTTTACTGGACAATCTGGTTTTAAAACACTCTTTCCTCACACCCTTTCCTCTTTCCAACCCTTCCCAAAAGGTCAAGGTCAGGCAGAAAGGGAACTTTTGCACCCATATTGTTGTGGACTTAGTGCATTGTGAAACTGCACCTCGGATTTCCTCTGCAGACCGACCGACCCATATGTTGATTATTTTTCTGCTTCCTTCTTGGTTCCAAGAGGTTTGCTTCACCAAACACTGGCTTGACTTCCACTTCTAAGTATAGCAGAACATGGGTACATTTAGCATGAGAATTCCTGTTTACATTGTTTGCTGCCATTCATGTCCTCTGAACTTGTTTACTTTTGGAATCACAGGAAGCATGACTGATGGGAGTGGAGACAGGACTGCTCACTGTGCAAAAAATTTTAGATTCATAGAGATAGATTAATTTATACTCACTTGAAATTATAAAAATATGCAATGGCAACGTGGTTGTTTGAGCTTGGAAGCAGACAATTTAATACATTTGATCAGTCTCTACTTTCTTTTCACAAATGGAATCATAGAATGGCTTGGGTTGGAAGGGACCTTAAAGATCATCTCGTTCCACCCTCACTGCCATGGGCAGGGACACAAATCGGTGACAATACATCAATATATCTCCATGAATATATATCCCAATATACAAATGTATCTCAAAAATCCAAATATTTTAAATATGGGGGGCATATTTAGGGGCAAAAGAAGATTTTTACTCATTCTTATAAGCTTTCCCTGGCCACGTTCCCTGCCTCTCTTTTTCTTCCTGAAACAGAGGCGGTTCCTTGCAAAATAGTTTACATAGGTAAAGCCACAAAAATAAACCTCTGAGAAACTCTTTCCTATTTCCAAATCTTCCTTCCACTTGTGCTGAACACCTCAACCAGGAAAATCCATTCCCAGTCTAATAAAAATCATTCTTCATAATGACAACTCCTGACAGCTCCTCCCTGTTCCATTAAACATTCAGGTTGTAGAGACCATAAATCCCTGTATTTATCTCCATCCCATCTTTGCATTGTGCTGAAGCTGGAGTCAGAGATCCTGTTTGCTTGACACGTTCCTGCCTCCCAGTTAGTGCCAGCAGGCACGAGCGTGCCAACATTCCCAGTTTGAGGTGGCTGGGGTGCCCGGCTGCTGGGCAGGGGTGCTGCTGGCTCCGTGCTGCAGCACAGTGACCATTTGTCTGTGCTTTCCAGCTGCCTGGAAATCTGCTGCATTCATGCCCAGAGTGGTGGAGTTGGCAGCAGTGCAGTGCTGAAATTCCCAGAAAAGCCTGATGGTTTCTGTAGAACTCGCTTGCCTCATTAAAAAGTTGCATTTGCCGGGGTCATCTGAGGATGAGGATGACTGGGGTTTGGGTTTTTTTCCTGGGGTCCCACTTGGCTAAGAGTGTTTCCATGCAAATCCTAACATTTCCAAGCTATTTACCAAAATTCCATAGGCTTGCAGAGACTGTGTGCTGCAACCCCTTGGGGAGACGGATGCTAGTTTTCAACAGAATTCCTGGAAAATTTAAAGAGGTGACTGAAGCAGGGTTATTTGATCCAGCTCAAATGTAGGTAGCAGGCCAGCTTAGCTAAACAAGGTATTGTGCTTCAAATAACTGGAGCAGTCTGAGAGGTAAATGTTGGGACAGCATGGGAAAGGATTTCATCAGCCCAAAACTAATAAAACCAGGGATGGAAACACAAGACTTAGGAGCTAGAGAGTGGAGGAATATCTAATTTCAGGCACTCTGGTGTAAAGGTGAAACTGCCTCTTTAATGTGCACTCTGGCATAAGCCAGTTCTGGCATCAGAGCCTGCCCTAGGGGGATGCCTTTTTCACCTGCTTTTGTTTTTCTTCACCCCTAACTAACTAGGGATTTTGCTGGTGGGAGGTAGGGCACTGCAAAATCCTGGGTTTTTTTCTTTTTTGAGAGTGGACTTACAGAAAGAAAAATACATTCTTTTTTAAATTACAAAAGGGCAAACTTCATCTGTGTGGTTTAATTCAGTTTCACATGCAATAACCTTTCAAATGGTGCTTGAAAGTCAAGTCAAATTTCAATATAAATGATATTGTCAGGTTAACATTAACGTATGAGACACTGCCCTTTATGTTTTTCTATCATCCCTTTGAATGTGTTGAACAGTAATTTTAATAGAATCATAAAAATCTTCAATTTCCTCTGTAGATTTAACCAATGCCAAGAGCAGTAAAAGAGTTATGCTTCTGTCTCATTTGTAAGGTTTGTGATTATTTTAACATCTCCATTCTTGCAGGTCTTGTGTACTTAGAGCCTAAGCTAAGCCTGTTACCTCTTTGCTTAGAAATACCATCCCAGGAAGAATTGCCCAAGTTCTTCTGTCTTTTCTTTGCTTCTTCCAACAAGGAGGTTAGAACTGGAAGCTACAAGTGAAAAAAAAAACAAAAAAAAAAGGAGGTATGGAAATATCCAGACACCAATGTGTTTCATAATTTGGCTTCAGTGAATATTCAGAACTGTGCACTAAACAAGGGCACTGGAAAGTTATTTAAATATGTATCAGATGCAGAAATTTAAGCCTGCAAAGTAATTTCCTAAGAAACATTCAACTGACAGAAAAGAGTGGGGAGAGCAAAGATACAATCTCAGCTTAAGCTACAGCTTTTCAACACATGTCTGTCACTGCAGGAGGGGAAACGTGTCACCACAAGACCCGGGGTCTGCCCCACCACCCAGCCCTCCTGCCCCGTGGAACCACTCTGGAGGTGCCTGTGGGCTTTGAGCAGCCCCTCACTCTTGCTCTCCTCGCCCAATTTCAAAGAGGAATCACTTCTACTGGCTGAGTGCCTCCAGAAACGGTAAATGCTGCACAGAGGAGTACAGATTTACATTTTTTCCACATTTGGGCTGTGAGCAAGACATGGCTTCTCATATAGAGGTAGCTTGATTAGCATTTAAAAATTCACAGATATGTAGATTCACTTTAAAAAATTTGGTAGGGTTTTGGGGGATTTTTGCCTTGACATCTCTGGTGAAAAGCTTCCATCAAAAGCTTCTCTGATTTCTCCTAAGGAAAAATATTGGTTTGGCCATGTGAAAAGGCGAAATTGAATATTCCATCTCACCCCAATGTTTCTGGGGCATCATGTCAGGGATAGAAAGGCATTTTGCTGGTGTTATGAATATTTGCCCAAACTTGGCCAAAACAGCCACTTCATCACACAGAGTTCCAGTGAACTTGTTACAGTGTAAAAGTACAACTTCCAAAACACTGCAGAAGGGTACCTCCACTTCCAGTATGCAGGCACAGAACTGGGGTTACTCAAGCTTCCAGAGCCAGATATTGTGAGCTGCCCCCAGAAATGGGTTGTGGCATCCAGCCATAGGTTCCACAGCATTACAGGGCAAGTCTTCCTTGCATGAGCACTGGCAGGTCATCTCATTTTTTCAGATGCCTTATTACAGACACCAGCTGTAGGAGATTTCCATGTATCTTTGCTATGAACACGTGAAGAACTGTGAAATACTAAAGGCTCTGAAATACGTCATAATCCTCTTATCCTGGTGCCTTTTTGGCACAGAGGTGTCTGGCTCCATTCAGCACCTGTATGATAGGTCTGGTAATACCTCTTTACAAGGCCTTTATGAACAGAAGTGTAGTACTTTGGGGGGATTGCTAAGATTCTGTAACAATGAGAAAGACTGAAGGAAGTCCAGGATAAAACTAATAATCCCATATGAGTTACTAAACAAAGCCAGAGGCAATATTTAATAATAGGACTAAAATACCTGTGATCACATCAGCTGAGAATTCAGCATGATGCAAAAGAATCAGTGTAAATCTGTGATTTAAAAATAATTTTTAATTATGATATTTCTTAACCTTAAACACTCAATTCACCCTTTACCAATTCACAGAACACTGGATTTTTTTTCTTGTGCTCAGGCTTTAGCTATGCAATGCACCCTCTCTAAATTCACAGCATTTTGATCTGAAACAGCCTGAATATTTGGAGATTATTTATTGTGTGCTTATGATTGACTTCTTCCCTACTTTTGACTTCTTTTCTACTGACTATTATTTTAATTTCTTAAGAGTTGCCTTTAATGTTTTGCATGGTAAGCAATAATTTTGTAGGATTGCATATCCCTAGGTTAGGATTAGCTACATCCAACCTTATCCTACATTTATTTTTAGCAGAGAATGTCTTGAGACTTTACACTTTAAGCATCAGTCATGACATGAGACCAACCCACAAGAACAATCTGGATGATCCATTTTTCAGCAGACACGTATAATGCCAGTAAGATACAAAGCTTTGAGTGCAGAAAATGCTTAATTGTGTTTCTGAATTGGGCCCTGGATAAAACATCAGCTATGGTTATTTGCAAGTTACATTTCAATATCCAGCTTTTCAGGCTGTGTGTTTTTGTAGTTGCAACTTTCCACCTCCCCCGCACCGACTTAAGTGATGTTATTCTTGGCTAATAGTAATTGTGAGAAAATTGAATTCCATCTGTTTCCACCAAGAGAGGAAAATAGAATGTGAGAATCAATAGAAGACTGCACTTGTTATACACATTTGTCACAATCAGTGACTTTGCTAAGGAAACATGTCCGCAAGTATGATTTGCAAAATAAATAGCAAGTCACAGCATCTGATCACCAGCTGGCTTATTTAAAAGTCGGAGCCTCTTCTGACAGCTATGGATCATGAACTTTTAGGCATTGCTTGGCCTCTCCAGACTCGTTCAAGGGAAAAGACATCTTTCAGCACACAAATGGATGGAGGAGAATTTTAATGCAGATCGGGATGTGTACTCCTCATCAAAGTTTTGGGTTTACATCTGGTAGTTTCCCCATCCTAGCTGATCCCTTTCTCATAGCCGTGGTGATTACTCCACATCCCCTGTAAATTTCAAATGTACTTGCTGTGCATCACCAGAGATTTCTCTGTGACTAATGCCAGCATCATTTCAGGTTTTCTCCTTAGCTAATGTTGTCAGAATAGAAATCTCTGTGGCTGCCTTTGGCTGAGCTGTCCAACCCAAGTCATTCAATGATTCATGGCCATGACCAAACCTCAAAGAGGCAAACACAGAGCACTTTAATAAGTCCTAGCAAGCCTGTGTTTCATGTACAGGCACAGCACCACTTTTATTTTTCAAATGCATTTTCAAGCCACCTTGTAGGACATACCAGTGTCTTATCTGCCCGTTTTTATCACAACCATTGGCTGGGTGGATAATTTCAGGAGTCCTTCAGCAAGAATTGCTAGATTCCTTTCCAGAGTACAGTGTGTACTTTATCAGAGTTTGCAACACCTTTGCCTAATTCTGCTGCAGTCCCCGTGTAATACAGCATATTTTTGCAGATGGTGCTGTGACACAGCCAGTCGCAGCTCATGATTTCGTGCTGTGTCAACAAAGCCCAGTTTAGCCATGGTAGCAGAGCATCTCCCACCTCCCCCTGAACCCATGTCCCTCCCCAAGTGTGCAGCTTACCACCCACAGGCTGCCCTGTCCCAAAATAAAGCACAGGTCTGGGTATCACAGGTATCAGACTGGTTGCTCTGTAGCTGAGGTCTCCTCAGCCCTGTGCAAACCTCACCTCCAGGTCAGTGGCACAGGATGAGGCTGGACTCACCTCCACCAGGAGGAAGACCAAGGCCACCCCAGCTGCATTAGCCACGAGTCCCTCCCAAGAATAACAGGAACAGCTCACAAATTTAAAAGGCGAATTGGGGATTCCTCAGTCCTTAGGAATCATGTAATTAGTATGGTTTTCATAAAACGGATGCTGGACCTTAACATCTCAAGGGCTTTGAGCTTCAAAGTTAGTGCCTGTTGTTTGCCAAAATGCATAGGAAAAAGGTGTGTTTGACTGCTGCACTGCAACAGTAAAAAAAGGAGTCATTAACAAGGAACGTTGTTGGATGAATAATGCCATTATGTTCGTTAACAGGATGCCTTCATCTGGAACTCTCTTTGCCATATCTGGTCTTGAATTTCAGCAAAGCATACATGCAGTGAAACCTGGAAAGTCCAAAGTGGTTAATTACGATGTTCTGCAGCCTAAAAAGACTCCCATAGGCAGAGAGATTTAAGGCAGTACAACAGCCTGCAATTTAGAGGGAAGCAAGTAAAAAGGGACAGAACAGAAAAGTGTAACAGAAAGAACCTCTTGGGACAAATAGGGTAAAATTAGGTGTTTAGTTTTTCCTAGAGGCTTCCCTACAGGTCAATCAGTTATAATATAAAAATTCTTAAACAAGTCAAAGAAGTATTTTCTACAGTGCCAAAGAGCTATGAAAATGTTGGAGGGAACGAGGAGTCAACAACTTTAAAAGAGGGCAGACACTTAAATTTATATCAGTAATTATCCCAACTGAAATAAAACATATGGAGATGGATCTGTAGCAGGGTGAAGGGCAAAAGCCAGCTGCTGAAGGCCAGGCTCCATATGATAAGGACTTTTCATACCAGCTGACAGTCAGGTGAAGCTTTGATAATTTCATAACAATAAGCCATAGTTCCATAGTACAGTGAGTGCCAGATGCAAACAAGTTTTTCCAAGCCTTACTTTTTAAAATTGAGGGGGTTTACAAATGTTAGCAACACATACATTAGCATAATTTTCATAGAGATTACAGAGAGACATGCAGCTATTTCTTTCCCAGTCATTGCAGAGTCTCTCCCTGCCTTTTCCAGCAGGAAATGGCCAGCTTAGGAATGGGGACAGCATGTGGCTCCAGTCAAAGTGAACGTAATGGGAAATGGAAAACCCTGAATGGGGCAAAAGTTCATGAGTTTGGTGCCAGTAATCGGATACTTCTAAGTTTGTTTGGGTTTTGTTGGGGGTTTTTTTAAGGAAAAAAAAAAAACCAGTGAAATAAATCATATCTGGGAGGAAAATTAAGCTCTCTGAGGATGAAAGCATGAGTAAACTGACATGCCAAGATCTGAAGGTAAAAGCTGTGGCAGATCCATATCCTGCATTAATCAAGCAGATACTGAGAGATGTACTGTGCTGACCAGCTGGTTATCTGCTTCCTGTCCTCAGAGGCAAGATGTCCTGACCACATGTGCCCTGGCACAGGCTGAACCTTAATCCAATCCCCAAAAAAAGGATAACCAACATCTATCTTGAGAACAACAACCGAATCCAGGACACTCTTAGTTAAAAAATGAATGCACATCCTTTGTCAAAAGTGAGGGGGTTTTGAAACATCCTGATTTTAAAGATTTTGTGTCTATTCTGCCTGCATGAGTTTCTGAGTTTTGAATCTTTCAGGTGTACTCAAGTCTGATTTCAAGGTCACTTATGACTTGGTTCCTGATTCTTTTTTTACTACCATCTGCTTCCAGCAGCCTGGTTTCCCAGTCCAGGTTGTAGAGGTATTTATTGTTTCTGACTGCAGCCAGGTAAATTCCCAAAATCCACTGCAGCAAAGTTCTGATTGTGTATTGTGTCTGATCGCGTCATTAGGGTTCTGGGACTGGCCCTGCAGAAGAAAAAAAGGGCAAATATTGACCCAAAAAACATCCAGAGGAACCACTCTATAAATAGATGATTGATAAGTAAGTGATAAGAGATTGAATTATATACATACAACTCAAGGATGTATAGATAATCGATATCAAGAACACACTGAAAATGGAGGTGTGCTGGTGCACGGGGAATTCCAAAACTAGTTTTTATTGTGGCCCAGTAAAGATGAGAACTGGCTTGGCACTCATGACAATCATGCTCCAGTTTCTCAAACTGAATAATGGCTAAACTCTTAGTACAGAATTTCTTCCTGAAGTTTGATCTAAATCTGCTTTTTTTTCAGTTTAAAACCATTGTCCTTTGTCCTGTTGTTGCCTGTATAAACACTCCCTCCTCCCTTTTTACCATTAAGGTACTGGAATCTTTGGAAAGACTCCTGCCACAGCTTGCACTTGCACCATGCCACAGGCTGAAGAGACTTTGTGAGATGTGAATCCCTTTGCACAGAATCCCTGGTCTGCTCTGGGAAATCACCTCCCCAGGGGCCTCTGCTACTTCTCCCTTCTTCAGAAAACGCAAGGGGAACAATTCACAAAGCTCACACCAGCACTGGGTGTCAGAGGTCAATAAACACCATCTCAGCAGTGTTGAGCACATCCTCTGAAGGTTCATGCTGCAATGTGTGGGTGGAGTGTCCTGAGCAGAGCAGCTCTGTCTTTGGGTAATTTGTGGAGAACAAAGCTGGTTCCAGCTCATTCTTGCAAGAGCATCTCAGCGCAGAGCTCAGCCACAAAACATTTCCCATCCTGTGATATTTGTCAGCCCAGCAATCTGCAAAAATCCCTGAATTTCAAGGGGAAAATGTGACAGATTGTTTGTTGAATACAAGCTACTAAAAGTGGTAAATGACTTTTTTTTACTGCCTCTCACAATACACGCAGCTGAACACACAAATCACTGAGTTCACTTGAAGTCTGGAAAAACTCACAGTTCCGGAGTTAATCATTAATATTGTGGGGTTACAAGGAAGTATTTTTAAGATTGCCACAGCATGTGGGAAATTCCCATGTGAATTCCCTGCAGGTTTTCAAGAAATAGCCTTTTCTATTTGGCTCAGATGCTTCTGTAATTGTTTACATAAATTGAATATGAAGTATCAAGGTCAGATATTTTCCAGAAAGCCAAAGCAAACAATTTACCATTCTGTTGTAGAAGAAAACACCAGAACAATTCCATCATAGACCAACTTCCTTTTCTTTCTCTTGCTTTATGTGGTATTACACTATATAGCAGAAAACACTGGAACTCTGATTACTTAAAAGCATGTCAATCTCCTGGATACAGAACTCCCTCACTGAGAGAAGTAGCAACAAGTTTAACCTCACATACTCAAAGTAAGGCTATTTCCTGCATTTTATTTTCCAGATACCCATCACAAGCTGCAGTATCAGCTCAGTTCCCAGCATAAGCTCTGGGAATCTAAAAAAATTATATTCATGCAATTATAATCACTTAATTTTTAAGGGCTCTCTATCTCCCAGTTCACATTATCAGTGGAAAGGATAGACAAGAGCAATGTTTTAATTTTCTTCTCAAATTAATAAAGTTCCTACCAAATCAATGCATTATCTGCTGATATCTTTTCCCAAAAAAAACCCACTCAGACAATGATCTTTGTGCTACCTAACCCCAATGGCTTTGGGTGCTTATTTGGATGACTGGAAAAGTCATCCAGTCCTTCAGCTGCTTTGGAAAGAGAAACCCTTTTCCCTACTAACCCTACTCAACGGGGATAGAAACCTTCTGTGTGACTCCCTGGCCGTGACCCCTAGTCAGTGTTTTGTCACCAGCAATGAAGCCTTCAGGATTAAAGTAGCCTAATACAAGCCAAAAATGTCAGTATTTCTCCCAGGAGGGGCCAATCCTCTTGACCAACCCCCATGATACATAGACCACAGATTTTGTAGAGATAAACAGCTGAAGTTTGCATCACAGCTGCCTCTCCTGACCCCTCTGATGCTCAGAAGCTCGCTCTGAAAAGTCACTTCTGTAGATTGAACCATAGAATCATTTAGGTTGGAAAAGACCTTTAAGATCATCAACTCCAACTATTAACCCAGCACTGCCAAGCCCCCCACAATATAAGCCAATATATTAACAGTGGAAGGTAATTTAAAAAAATAAACACACATCAAATGAACCTGCTATGCAACACTGGCAGTTTAGAGATGATGTATCTTTGGAAAGGCTAATACTTAATTATAGAAAATTAAATAAGAAGAAGTAGTAATTGAACAGTGGCCCCTCTGATACAGTCACAGAAGAGAGTACTAAAAACTGTTATGAAACCAAGGAAATTATGTATGGGTCAACTTATTAAAGAAAAAAAAAAAAAAGACATAAAAACCCCCAATAACACAGCAACAACAGGAAGCCCAGATTTCACTTTAAATACATATTCAAGCATCTGCATCTGCAATTCCTTCTTCAGCAAGCTGAGCACCCAGCACTTGCACTGCTTGAGAAATTTCAGCTGATATAAACAGCTGGAAACAAATATAGGTCAGTAAAAAGGATTTTTAAGAATTAGACATCTTTGAGAATGGTACCACTACATATTTTTACCATCTTTCTTCTTAAAATCTAGCCCTCCTTAGGGTACCAGAGTTCAGAGAAGATGTGGAAGCTCCTTTAGAAGGTACTGCCTACCCAAACTCCAGGTCAGATCCAAGACTGGGCATTTACCACGGGCTGCTTTAACAAAAGCTCTGGGAAATTCTTACTGCAATGAGACTTGAAAAATGAATATAGGGATGGGAAAATAAACCCGCTGAAATGTAGGTTTGGACCAGTGCTCTCAGGAAGGACCCAGATCAATTAGTTTGAGTCCAGGCAAGAATGAGGGAGGGTTTAAACACCATAAATTATGAAGAATGATTAAAAGGATGGGATTTGTTTAGTCTAGAAAGGAGAAAATTAAGAGGACTCATGATAGCAGTCTCCAAACAGAGGGACTTGTAGCTGCGGAAGAATGGAAATGACCATCTCCTGTGATCCCTGGGAGCCTGGAAAGAAGCAATGGTGTCACACTAGCTCGGGGGCAGGACATGAGCAGGGCAGTAGGAAAGAAGTTTGTAACATTAAGCAGTGATAAGCCTTGAAAATGTTTCCTAGGAAGGTTGTGGGACCTCTGTCACTGCAGGTTTTTGACAACATGTGAAGCAAACATATGCCAGGAGTAGTTAGTGTGAAGCCAACCCCACCTGGGTGAGGAAATGGACTGGGTGACCTCCCAAGAGCTCACCCAGCCCTATTTTCAATTATTGTGTTCTTCCTTTCTTAAGATGTGTGGAGAAATGTGCAATTGCTTGTCACAACCTGTTTATAAAAAGCAATTCTCTTACGAAATTCCAGTAGGACACCCCAAGACACCACATTAGTAGCAGACACTAAATCTTATCTCATTTCTTTACACAGCTGCCTTGACACCACAGACTTCTTGTCCAGTCCTGTTTTTCATCTGGCTGTCACAGGTTGGCTCCAAGATTTTTAAGAGCCCATTCAGAAGCACTGTTAAAATATAAGTCCCTGTCTCAGTGAATAATTAAAAACAAAGATCCAGATGTTTTTAGAAATAGAAAATATAGTTAACTAATGCTGTAATTGATAGTAAAACATTAGGAAGGAAGGGCACCACCCACTAGGAAATATCCTCCAGTCATGTACTGCACTCTGAGATAAGCAGATACCAAAATTCATTCAGCAATTTGGTTTTGATGCACCAAAAACATCTCTGGAAAGAACGTGTGTATTCTGCTCTTATCAACTCCCCGCCCAGAATTCTCATAAATTCAGGTCCAAAGCTACTGAGATATTTTAACTCTATTCCATTGGGAACCAGGTAGCTGAGCATCACTGCAGAGCTGAGCCTGGATTTATCCATGGAGTCCAATGTTATCCTGAAGAGTCTTCCCAAGGCTGGCTGGCCATGGACCTAAGGACTGCAAGCATTGTCTGCCCACAGCTGTGCTCATGGAGATGTTCTCTGAGCAGGCTTTAGCTAAGTGCAGACAAATACACTCACACAAACAAACACACATAGATTGATATTTTATGCACGCCTGGAGTGTTTGGTTAAAGGTCAGAAAACCACAACAAAAACATTTCAGAGTGTTTTCATTACTTCCTTCCACCTAAAAATGTTCCTCTGTTTTTGAGGCTGTGATGTTTCTTCTCAGAAACATGCAGACATGAAAATCTTTCTCATTCTAGGACCACATCTCTCTTTTTATTTTTTTTTTTTAGTCACCTCCCTCATTTTTCAGGAATTCATCTGGGAATTCAAATAAGTTTTTTTAATTAGTTAATAAGTGATTGTAAAATGTCTATACTGAGCAACCATGCTGTTATTTGGTCTGACTGTCTGAATTACGTCCCCTTTCCTTTCTTATTTTAAGAGTTTTGCTGCTTCAAATCCCCATTTAGATTTCTTGTGATTGTTTGGACATATGCTGTGTCCTGCAGACACTGCTGTCATTTGCAGGCTTTGGAAGATCAAAGAGTAATTTCTAGCCTTTGAAGCTCACCACTTTAAAATCTGCTTTCCAAATTACTGGGAGAGTTTTTCTCAACATCCTGATTTCCTGTGATACCTTTATATAAAATACCTTCTCTTCCTGACCACATGAGCCCATTACCAACCTCGATGTCACCATTGATTAACTGCATTTGATATGTGGTGCCTCTCCCTCTGCTCAGTCACAGCTGGCACTCTACAATGCAAAAACAAGTGAGGGGAAGAAGAATATCTCCAGGTTGTAGCTGGACTGTAGGAAATTCAGTTTGCCACATTGACTGCCCACTTAGTGTCAGCTCCAGCTGGAATTCTCTAGTGAAGCTTGGTTGCAGACATCCTGCATGATCACAGAATCATGGAATGGTTTGGGTTGGAAAGGACCTCAAAGATCATCTCGTTCCAACCCCCTGCCATGGGCAGGGACACCTTCCACTATCCCAGGTTGCTCCAAGCCCCATCCAGCCTGGCCTTGAACTTCCAGGGATGAGGATGAACTTCCACATTATTCCACACAACCTCTCTGGGCAATTGATAATCAATGATAATTGATATTAGAGTGTTCAAGGTAGCTTTGTTACCTTGGTGCAACATATCATAGTGGGACTTGTTCTCAGCCAGAGTGAGGCCACAAATTCCTGTTTAGCCATCCATGACTCTATGTAGTCTGTGAAGTAATGTGTGTGTTTTGCTGTTTTAAATGAACTGCTATTGAAGCTTTTTTTTTTTTTCCTAGATCACAATATCAGAATAATGATGGGAATATTTTAAACTAATGAAAGGATATGTTCTGATCATAACTCATTAACTCTAGACTGAAAAGCGCTACTATCCAATAATTCTAATTACAAGTAATAACTCCTTTCTCCTTGGAATGGAGATTTTCAATTCACTGCAAATTCAAAGCAATTTAACAATAAGACTGACAACGGGAACAAGAGAAGAGCCACATCTATTTAGACAACATAAAGCAGTTCTTGCTGTACAACAGTGGCTTGTGACTGACTGAACAACTGGGAAAACTCAGCAGGGCTGCTTTTTGAAGGGAAAGATGGATAAGTGTAAATCCATTTGGGCACAACAAGCCAATAGCGAATGCAACAGCAACACAATTACCCACCTTCAAAAGACAATGAGGAAGGCACATTTCTTTATTCATTTGATGCTATTAAAAATAAATAAACTAACAAAGTGACAAAGGCACGTGGGCTGCCACACTATTCCACTGCAAAACACTCGCTTCTGGAGAGACCTTCTGCAAGGGCAGGAGTCCCCCAGGCTCTGCTGCAGAGGACACAGCCCTGCACTGCCGGGAAAAGCTCTTCCATGGAATAATTAGACAACAAACCAAACTGTGAAAAGCTTTGGGAGTCAGAGTCCCCTGTCCTCATCCTTCACAGTAAATAAAGGGTGAGTGATTGCCTTTGTATGAAAACAACCTTCCCCTCCACACTGCAGAACGGCGATGGGAATTACAGAAGCCTCCAGATTTGCTCAGATCTCATGCACAGTGCTGTGTCAAGGCAAGCTTGGAGGATTATGAGAGTAATCAGTCTGCAATAGTTTCTCTTTGTGCTGCTTTGCTCTTTGGATTGCTGTGTGGATTGGTCTCCTCGCAGTTCCCTGAGTGAATTACCTCTCCCAGCCATTCCAAGTGATGTTTTTGGGATATCCTGGAACAAAATGTCTCAAGGCTAAGGTCTGCTAGGACCCTGGAGATGTCCAACCTGGGGTGTGTGTAAGTCATCCAGTGCATATTGCAAAACAAATGTCAAAAGTTTTCAGTATTCACTGGCAAATGCAGAACAGCCTTAAAAATAAAAATAAATGCAAAGAAATGCTTTACTCTTTATCAGGACAAGAGGAAAAGGCTCTTCACACCCCTGCTGACACATCAAGAATCCCCCCTTTCCCCTGTTCTCACATTAAGGCTGCATCCACCCACCTCCCCACCCCACTTCAAACCAAGGAGGACCAGCTGATATTTCCTCTGAGACCACAAATATGAGAGCAAGCCCAGCAAGCAGAATCCCACACCATTACAGAACCAGATTTTGCAATCCTTTTTGCTCCACTTCCTCCCTTGAAATTAAAGCCTCATGTGTCAATGTCACCCTACTGCAGCCAGAATCCTTCTCCTCCTCCCTCCAGCCCAGTTTCTTCTGCTCTGAGCTGACATCAAGGACACAGCTCCCTACTGCAGCAGACTGAACACTGGAAGGGGATGTTGAGGGGATTTTCCATATCCCTAGTGCTAGACAGCAGAATTAATTCACTCCGTAATACAAAAAGCTCTTCCCACACCCTTTTCTGGAATATGGCAGAGTTATTGATTTCCTCTCTTTCCTGTAAGGCTTATTTCCTGTGATGCGTTTGAAAGCAAATTTAGAAAATGCAGTTGGCTGTACAAAACATGAAATACTCTTGTGCTGAGGATGGGAGCTGAGGGGGTTTTGAGGCATTTCAGCCTAAACAATGTCAGTCTTCAAAAAAATTTAAATTACACTGTCCACAGTAGTCGGGATTAATTAGCCTTATTTTCTCAAGCTTTTCCCTTAGATTAATAGACTGCCAAGAGGAAAGAACACAAAGGATTTAATCATCCTTGATATTTAGTCTTCCTAGAGCCCAGTCTGTAGCCAAAGGAGACATCCTAAAAGGGCAGCACAGAGCCCACCTCTGGGAATGGGCAGCCAGCAATCCCTGGGCAGTGCAGTGAAGCTTGCATCACCTTTCTAGATGTTTGACAAGAGATCCTGGTTTTGGAAGGCTAATGTTAGAGGAGATAAAAGTAAAGGGATGTTTTTACAAAGAACTTAGCCTGAGCTCCTACCCAAGTACTTTTCCTACTCTTTCCTGTTTGATACAAAACGTCTTGTACCCAGTTCTGCTGTGCCTTCGGCCCTTCCTGTCTGATTTACTGGGGTGAGAAGGACCACAGGTTCTGCTGGAACATAAGCTGGAAACCATGGTTGGAAAAAAAATTGCTGCCTAGGACAACTCTCAGAAATTTTTTTAAAAAAGCCAAATACCAGAATTGTTCCATGAGAAGAAAATGTTGCAATGTGCAAACTGAAAAGACGCAAAACTCAGGCTGGTCAGTCACAGCACTTCATCTCTATGTTTCTGAGAAGTTCACTGAAATACCAACCTTTTATTGCTTTTTTGTTTCCAGAAGGGATGTGGCAATTTCAGAATATCAATTTTGAAATGTCACTGTCTTTCAAACAGTGAGGCTTAGCCTTTTCTGCCAGTACTTCTCATTTCAAACAATTGGCAGGTCCTGAGGAAAAAATATTTAGGTAAGAGAAAAAAATATGTTTCTTACCAGTTCTGAAAGCCTTGCAGAGCACACTGCAGCACAAACATAAGCTGCATTAGTCAAGTGCAAGTATTGCCTTGGTTCTTTCCCACAGCTTCCCAAATGACACACCCCAAATGTCTGCTGGTCCTTTCTCCCAGCCCAGGAAGTGAGCAGATGACCTGGGGGTCCTTGCACCCCTGATGAGTCCAAGTAAACCACAGAATAAAATAACCAGGAAGGTCATTCTTCAGTTTACTTTTCTCTACACATTTAGCATATAGAAAGCTGGTGCTGAAGATGGTGGCCTGAGAGGATAGTGAATCTTTAATCAGGGTTTATATTGCTTTTTGGAAGATACATGCTGGCAGATATTAGTCTATGGTATTTTAACTGTCCTGTCTTTGGATGACAGGGTTTTCCTTAAAACAATGAGCTAGCTTCAAAAAACAATCACCCATGTGCATGTTCACTCTCCTGCATGCTCCTCCTCACCCTCCCCAGACCTCTCTGGCAGCTCTGTCCTCCCAGCATGTGGCTGAGCATGTTTCTGCTTTGGAGAGGGAGACATCCTTCCTGGCTGCTGCCAAAACTAAAAGCAGTTCCTGATACTAATTCAGGTTCTTGGGAGAGTACATTTCCCCCATTTGCTGCTAATTGTCAGATTAGAGATTCATGAAGGGAACCGATTCCAGAAGAACACAAAGGGCACAGATGCACATCTTCAGCAAGGCCATTTATACAGCAAAATCACAGAATAGAGTCACAGAATGTCCTGGGTTGGAAGGGACCCACAAGGTTCATCAAAGTCCAGCTCCTGGCCCTGCACAGCTCCATCCCCAGAGTCACACCCTGTGCCTGATAGTTTTGTTCAAATGCTTCTTGAACTCTGTCAATCTTGGTGCTGTGATCAGTTCCCTGGGGAGC
>VZRO01003297.1:869357-900280 GCA_013397915.1 Daphoenositta chrysoptera | reverse complement strand
TTTGGCTGTTTTGCAGTTAGACATAATAGTCTCTGGCCTATGGAAATATAGGCAACAGCTGCCCTTTTGGCTGGAAAGATGAGCCCCAAAACACCAATGTCCAGTAATTTCTTGGAAGGCATCCAGGGGCTGACCTCTGTCCCCAGCCTTCTACAGGGCTTGGGAGCAGCCTCCAAATTCAGCCCCAAGTGCTTTTTTTTCTCTGGCTTTTGGAGTGATTATCAGCAGAGAGCCACTCTTACAAGGCAATTCTCTCAGCATTTGAAGAGGCAGCAGAATACCCTCGATGGAAAATCCCCACATTGGAAAGATCCTGTCCCTGGAAGTTGGCCAGGGTTTGCTGGCCTACAGACCAGATTGCGAGATGCATCTTTGCAGCCAAGAATTTTCCCTGCTGGACCAAGGAAATGCAGGAATCCATTTCCAAGCAGGAGCAAACAGAAAAAAGTGCATGGGGTGAGACGAGTCCAGTGAGTCCCAGCAGGAGAATGTAAGGTGATATTTTGCATTCCCAGCCCCTGTCTGCTATGTGGTCCAGCAACATCAGACTGCACGTGCATGTTTCCCAGGAAGGGGATGGCAAGAAGGACCAGATGTTAAGAAGACAACAAACCTTAGACCTTCCAGGGAGAGCTGCCTGCACTGACATGGGAGAATGTGAGGGGAAGAACTGAGTTAAGCCCCTGTTCCTCCTTCCCATATGTGTAACGCGGAACCCACCGACTCTTCCCCAGAACCCAGACATCAAATGGCCTTCTCTTGAACAAAGTCCAGCCAGGGGAGATGGTGACTCCCTTTACTCAGTCATCTCTGGATAAATTTATCAGCAGGAACTCAGGTATGAGTCCTAAATTCACCTGGAATAGCTTAAGCCTCATCTTCCAAAAACTGTGGGGTACTTGCCTGTGGGACACTGTTAAATCCCTGAAAAATGGTGTAAGAAGAAATTATGTGAAAGCAACTTTCCCTATCCCACCCCTTTTATTTAATGTTCTTGTCAACAGTGCAGACCTGTGCAATGCAGGGGGATACTGCAGAGAGCCTGTAGAACTGCCTGTTACAGAATCCAGCATCCAGCCCAGCCTGTGGGATCAGCCTTGGTGGAGTGAGGGATCCACACTCCACCCAAATTTCATAAACTTGTTCATCTCTTTACTGCTCACTCCCCACAGCAGCTCTTGGTCCAGCTGGGGAAGGAGCCTGCTGAAAAATTAATGAGGAGATTTAAATACCTGATTAAAAGATAGGTAGATGGAGGGAGATAAGGGAGAAGGAGAAGGATATGTTTTTAGGATGCCTCTGGTTCTGGTGGGTGTAACCCACTCTGCAGAATGGATACAAATCGTAACCAGATTTATGCCTGGATCTTAATATTGTCCTCTATTTTCACAGGTCAAACTGCCCTTCCTGTCAGTCCAGACTGGCCTCTGCTGCACCAGCTTTCCTTTAAAATTTTCCACTACTTATTTTTGAGACACTGTAATGGTCAATACCAGGGGATATTAGATTTCCTTTACTTTCCATAACAGCATCCCTCACACTTTACAGGGCCAGAGAGATGTAAGCTTTTATTACTAAACCAGTTTTTTATTTTTAAAACATTTTCATCACTGCTTTTGGGGAACAAATTGATTGACCAGGCTTGCTGGTACAACTTCGGGTGTCTGCAGGCTTGAATCAGTCACTGCACTGACTGTGCTCCACCAAGAAAAATCCCCACCATTAAAGCTGATCGTATCTTTTCCCCTCCTTTGCTGGGAAAAGAAAGGGCAATTAAAAAAAAAATACTAATCTGAGGGAAATTAACACTACAATAATGAAATTAAATTAAATTCTATTAGAAGCAGTCTCATGCAGAAGGGCAGGAGAACAGAGTGCTCAGAGGGCCACACCATTCCCAGTGTGCCTCTGCACTTAGCAGGCTCTAATCAATGGCACATGGCATTTCTGCTACACACAGCCCAAAGGCATGTCACGGGGAATTAGAGAGGCTGTTGCAGCCCCATCCTGCTCTTCCTGCTTTTATGAGTTTAAATCTGATCTTTAAGTCTGTTTGAAAACAATTGTTGTGGTTTAATTATCTGTGGTGACAATAAGTCAATAGCCAGTCTAACATTTCCTGGTCTCCAGGCTGGAAACAGTGGAGAACTGAGTCTGTGGCAGAGCTGAGTCTATCTATACATCCTAAAAGCCTTCCAAGTCTGCAGCTTGGCTCACTCTTCCATGTGCACCAATCTGCTAAATGTCCCTATATGTGCTAATATTTTCAGTTACCACCTTCTAAGGCTTGAAATAACATACACATGTTTTTGTTCTAAACCCACGTCTAACAGTCTGTGATTTGATAGTTTGAATCTTCTCTTGCATTTGTCTAAGCCTGCATTAATTTCCAGGGGAGCCATGATTCAAACTGAACCTTATTGATAAAACCAGCTAATGGCTGGGATTTACATAGAAATAATACAGGCATCAAAAGCTATCCAGGAGTTTGAAGCATCAGAAATAATCACAGTGCAATGAATAAGATCATATGAATAATTCAAGAGCTTCAGCACCACAGATTTGGATTCCTATAAGATCACTGTTCTTTTTTTCCAGAACTGTAAGCTTCAAAAGAAAGAAAAATTGCATCAGTCCTTGTACATATATTTAGCTCATCTTGAAAAAACATTATGTTCCTAGTAGTTCCCCATGATTCATAAGAGTACATGTAGGTATATCAGACCAAAACCAGTACTTCTTTAAGCTAAAGTTTTCTAAAATATCTACTTGCCACAAGGCAGCAGAACTTCCAATGAGAAATAAAAAATAGGTCTCCCCCATAATTTTTACTTTGAATTTTTAAACATTTGCCCTAAATATTTTTGTCTGGCACAAGAGCAGGATACTGGGCTAGCCCTGGGCACCCTCTGGCTACTATAAATACCCTTTTTCAAACAATCTCACACAATTCCTCTTTGAATGCAGCCTGTATGGGAGCTGTGCTAAAATAATTCCTGCAGTGGTTGTGCCCAGGGCTCTGCACTGGCCCCGTGCTGCTGGCACGGCCCGAGCTGCCCCTCAGTCGTGTCCTCTCCTCAGGCCACTTGGAAAATGTGTTTGGGCAGAGAGAAGCTCTGGATTCCCCATCCCTGGAAGTGTCCAAGGCCAGGTTGGATGGGGCTCTGAGCAACCTGGTCTAGTGGAAGGGGTTGGAATGAGATGGTCTCTAAGGTCCCTTCCAGCCCAAACCATTCTGTGATTCTCTGATCTGTCTCACACCTGAATTTTTCCATGGCTCTATCAGCCATTTTTATTCTCTGTTGCCCATTTTTACTCTCTATAGTCCTTTCCTCGATGCTTCAGCCCCCATTTTCTCAGTACTGAGCAGGCTGCTTTAGTCCTTGCATTGCATGGAAAGGTTGGCCCAGATTGCAGGAATTAGCAGCCCCTGGAGAAGGGCAGACCCAGGTTCCAGCCCTGTCTCTAAATGCATTTGTTAGAAATGCTACAGCAGGATCTTGTTTGAATAGACAATAGACAGGAAATTAACAGTTAAGGCTGAAACTCTAGTCCTTCATTCCTATGATTAAAAGAAAACAGATATCATGCTGAAAGAGAAATACAATTTCAGCTTTCATGTAGCACTGTCCTTCAAACGGTGCTTCCCATCAAGCATTATTTCTCTGCAGAATTTAGCCATTCATTTCCTTCATTTAAAGTAAAAAAATATCCACAGAAGACTATAAAACACTCTGCTTTCCCAAACAGACAGATCCTAATGGCTCATCCTGAATATGCCATTCTGTCTCTCCACACAGATATTAAATGGCTGAGATAAATCGTGGCTTGGGGGTTTACAGAGGCATCATGTCAGCGATAGCAATGGATTACAAACTTCCTCCTTTAGACAGCAAACACCCAATTACCAGCATCATCTTCCTTCATGCTGAGCAGTGAAGGGGGGTTGTCACCCATAATTTTTCATTTCTCAGTGGAGGGACACTGACAAGGCAGCGCGTGTTGCGACTGAACGCTTTGATATCCAACATCATCCATAAACAAAATGCCACCTTGCACGACCCCTGGGGTGAGAGCAAGGATCCTGCTCCATCTTTGCATCCCTGAAAAGTCTGGGCATGTGTGGGGAGGCCTGCAAACACTCGACATGTTTGCACCACGAGCAAATATAAGGCTTGTGATAAAAACACATTTATTCGGAAGGGCCTGGACAGGCTGGAGAAAAAGGTTGATGGGAACCTTGTGGAGTTCAAAACAGCAAATACCAAGTCCTGCACCTGGGATGGGATAACCCTCTGCAGCAGTGCAGCCTGGGGAGCAGCTGCTGCTCTAACATAGGGTCTGAAATCTTCTTTGGAAATAACCAAAATTTACTGGGCAAGGCTTGAGCAACCTCAGCCTCCTTTGAGGGTGGCCCAGCTGTAAGCAGAAGTCAGACCAAATATCTTCCAACAAAAACATTTCAGGGAATTCAACCCCTGACCTTCCCAAGATCTCCAAGCATGGAAGAAGTCTCCTAAGTGAACATCTTTCTTGCTGGGTGATATTAGGCTTTTCAGCTCAAGCCTAAAAGTGTTCTTTAGAATCTTGCTAGCAATAAAACACCAAGAGATCTATCTGGAAACAATAATTAAACATAAATGATTAAAAAAAGATTGATCCCACTTGCAAGCACTTAAATGTGCCAGCTGCTAAATTGCAACATTGGCACAGACCTGGATGCCTGTGCCCATTTCAGACAGTGCTGGATGAGGGCTGTGCAGAGCACAGGCTGCCCATGCTGGCCCTTGTCCTGTGAGCAGATCACCAGCCTTGAACCCTCAGGGACCAGGAGAACATGGAAGCAAAACCCCCAGGGACTGCACTGGGACATGAGGATGTGACAAGTGGTCATCAGCATGGGTGGGGCCATGGGATCATGGCTTAAAACAGCCTGGTGTGGTTAGGAGGCTCTGGAAATTCTTCTTAAAGTTTCTGCTTGGGGAAAGGCCCCCAAAACAGAAGAAGAAGGGAATGCAGAGCAAGTGGCATCTGGAAGAGGATGGCTTTTAGGTGGGCATGTTTCTAATCATAGAATCATAGAATCAGAATGGTTTAGGTTGGAAGGGACCTGAAAGGTCATCTAGTTCCAACACCCCTGCCACAGGCAGGAGCAATTTCCACTAGACCAGGCTGCACAAAGCTCCATCCAACCTGGACTTGATCATTTCCTGGGATGAGACATCCACAAGTTCTTGAGGCAACCTGTGCCAGTGCCTGCATGCTGCAATTGTAACCTACGTGCATCAGGCACTCGTAAGTATTGGAAGTAAAGCCCACATTTTTCCACCAACATCCAAACTACCTCTCCCAGCAGTTGTCCTGATCCCATTTTTTGCTGCCTAGCAGAAGTTTCCATTTTTTAAAGTATTAAGGCACAAGGGTGGCACTCATTCCCAAGAACAAACATAGGGTAAAGCTACAGATAGGAAGGAAATAATCACATTAGCCCCTGTGAATAGGACCAAGCAAATGGATCTATTTGACCTCTTACTCCACCTGCTCCATTTGCAGGTTGAATCATTCCAGCATGAAGAGGGGCACTCAGAAGGGTACAGGGCCTCATTCGAGGGGGCTCCACTCCCAGGGAGGGCTCGTGGCACACTCTAATTGCTGAGAACACAGCATGAGTTTTCCATCCACCCCTGCTGCCAGCTGGAAAAAAAGGAACGACAGGCACGTGCAGCCCGTCCTTGGGAATCATCTCAGGTTCCTTTCACCATCACTTCTGCTCACAGGTGTGTGTCACACTGCATGTCCTGTGTGTCTCCTGCTTTCGTTAGTCATTTCATTTGCAGGCAAGGGATCACGTCTGCTGCTCCCTTAATTATGGAAAAGTTGTCTGTGCACAGTTTAAACAAGCCCCCGTTCTGCTCTTTATCAATATTGAACACGCTTCCTGTCTCTCCAACGCTCTGCTTGCAGCCACACAACATTTGTTCATAGCTGCAGGCTATGTCAGCAAGGCTTTGATAGAGCAACAAAAGAGTTCCTCACTCAAACAAACAGTGCAGAGAGAATCGACCCGAGAGCTGCGAGCGCCGCCGGGATTGCGGCGGGATGGAGCTGCACCGCTCGGGGCTGGGAATGGGGCTCTCCAACCTGTACAGGGAAAAGTGCTACAGCACCTGCAACTACCCTGGGAGGTGTCGCTGGTGCTCCCGTCCAGTCTGGGATTTCAGCTGTGAGAGAGCATCCAAGCTCATAATGCAGCACTTCAGGAGGCTCCAGGCTACTCTGCCAGACATTGGGATGTACAGGGAAGGAAAATCTCTCCTGCAGTGGAGGGACACACACACCGAGTACCTTGAAGGATTTGAAAGTCCTTCCCACACGGAAATCGAGCTCTCATCTTAGGTGTCTAATTGAGGCATGCAGAGCTCACTGGTGTCAATACCTCCAGGCGTTATTCCCAGCCCTTCGGGACAGGGCACCAGCAGCACATCCCCGTGTTTGGCAGAGGTTCCTTCTGACCTCCCCAGCCCTGGAAGTGCTCAGTGCCAGGCTGGATGGGGCTCTGAGCAACCTGCTCCAGTGGGAAGTGTCCCTGCCCATGGCAGGGGCTTGGAATGAGATGGTCTCTAAGGTCCCTTCCAACCCAAACTATTCTGTGCTTTTGTGACCTTCAGCAAGAAAGTTGTAAAGCTTATGATAAGTTTCTGTACTTTGCTTCTCTCCAATTAGATGAACACGTGTAAACACAAGCTGTGCACCAGCATCATTATCCACACCAAGAAATACTCAGTTTATGCCCTAATATTTTTCATCACAGAGGCAAAATCAGGCCTTTGCTGATTGCCAAATGCCAGGAAACGTTAATAAATTGGTTTTGTTATAGAGGATAAATGCCATCAAATCTATCACACAGTGAGTGAGGGCTTACCTTGCATTTGCATAATGATTAAAACAAACTTGTGAATCACATAGTTATGAAGGTAATAATTACCTGCAGTTTTTATGCAGGGGTTGATTTATTTCTGGTGGCTTTAGCACCAGTTTTCAAGTGATTGATTTTGGACCCTTCTGTTCTGAACTATCTGGATCAGCCTGATCTTAAAAAGGTTTTGAAGGTCAACACTTTCTGAAACTGAAACTTTGCTGAAGCTCTCCTCCTGCACACACACACACAAAAATCACAATTTGCTTTTTTAATCCCCAGATGTCACTGCTTAGTCTCATGACCTTAAATGAGCAAGAAGAAAGGAAATAGAAGATCCATAGCCACAAAAATGCTAGCAGGATGTGACTGTTTTACTGCAGAAACAATACTAGGGTGTACAACTCAATATACAGAAGAAAAATTACACTAACCAGGAAAATCCAAACAAACGTCACATCCCTGACAAGTGCTGGCACTTCAGTTTTAACTCACATCATTGGGACTTGCTGCCAGGTAAACTCCAAGGGTTAGAGACTGAACATTAGTCAGAGCACAGATCCATTCAGAGCCCAGCACCTTGTGACATGCACGAGAAGGAGAGAATGTAATTCTTGGCCAAACCAGAAGAATAGCAACAGCTTGAGCAGGATGTGGTATCTGAACCCCTATTTTTTTGGTTGCCACCATGTACTGACCTCCTCACAATTTGCTGAAGACCTTTCTGAATCCACCTTTGTTTTTGCAACAGCCTGTGCCAAGAGGGTCAAGCGACCCCAGCTGACCCATATTCTGGGTTAAAACTACTGCAGTCCAATCATTTTGATGCTACTGGTTCTTGCTTTTTGTAAAACAGCAATGAGTCAAAATTATCTCTTGGCTGACCAAACCACAACCCCAGAGAGGGCTTTGGAGAGGGCCCTTGTTCTTCCACAGCCATTACCAATTCCTGGACCTTTTCCAGCTCTGCTTGGTTCTCTTCAGAGAGCGTGGCCAGCTTAGCAGGAAGCATTTAAGCTGGGAGCAGAAAATGCCTTCATACTAGAGCAAAATGAGGCTTATTTTATCCATATATATATCCATATATATATATCCATATATATATTTATCCAGCTTGCCTGGAGCTGTTCAGATGCACTTACAGACACCTTCCTATCAGATACTTGAGGCCACAGATGAGACTGCAGATACAAAACCTTCAGATTTATGTGGACTTGCAACAATTTTGATTCCAGGTCTTCATTGCACCTCAAAGTATAGTGCCAGGGGCCAAGAGGGACACAAACCTAAAATTTAAAAAGCACACTCTGCATGTCAGGGCCCATGTGATTCCTACTGCTGGCTCTTAGCTGTTTGACACATCCAGCACTGCACATTGGCTAAAACAAGCTTGACTTACCTGTTTGTGGAGGGGCTGTGGTGCACTGATGTGTCCAGAGCACATGAATGAAACCTCAGTTCCAGCAAAATGGGCTGACAGAGGATGTTGGCTCCTGCTTCCTCTCTGGAGCTCAAACCAAGGTCACCTTCTGGCTTAGTTCTGAAGTTTTACAGTATGACTGACCAAGTGCTTAATTCAGAACTCCTTCCCCATGCTCTGCCTGTCTTTGATGCAAGGTAAAGCCAAAATGTGCAGTTTATTACCATCAGAATAACATGCCCAGTTGTTCCACCAACAGAGAAACACACGACTCAGAAATTTTTGCCAAAGCCTCCCCTTTTTTTTTGTCAGTCCATCAGGCAGAAGTGCCCTTCACTCTGCCACAGCCTCCCAGCTCCCCTCTGCTCCTGCAGCTCTTCCAGCAGAAGAGGCCTGTGGGTCACCCAGGCACATCAGCTGCCCCCTCCTGCTTCCCACCAGGCCCTCATCCCCCCTCCACCAGAGCACAGGGAGGAAAGGGGGAGATTCCTGCATCTCCAGAGCCTTGCAGACAGTTTTCTCTTTCAGGATGACTGGGATTGCTAAATAAAAATGACCATTTGAGAAATGAGTCATCAGAGCCATTTTCAAGCAGGCTGGTCATGCAAGAAGCATGTACCCACCAATGCCAGCAGCTCAGCCACAGCTTCAGGTCCCTGTACCCCCGGAGCTGGGACAGGCACTGCTGATGTTCCTGCGGGGAAAGGACTACAGAAGGGTCTCTGCCAAGGGCTGACGTGAGCAC
This sequence comes from Daphoenositta chrysoptera, assembly GCA_013397915.1. Lineage (NCBI taxonomy): Eukaryota > Metazoa > Chordata > Aves > Passeriformes > Daphoenositta > Daphoenositta chrysoptera. Next base: position 891,199 of record VZRO01003297.1, on the reverse strand, counting down.
TGCAAAAGCTGTGTGTGCTCAGCCCCAGCTCCGCAAGCACAAAATCACTGATAGAGTAATAAAATTGTTTAGAGTGGTGTAAGTAGCCACATGAATATGCAGGAGGCCGATAAATTCTTCTCAGGCTGCTTGCAGATTGCTCACACAGGAAAGGTGAGGCAGAGAACTGTGCTCTCTCTGTAAGATGAAGATAAGGAGTTGACTGGGAGTTTTACAGATGGAAATGTGATAAGGAAGAATTAATGGCAGCACTGAAAAATGGCCCTGCTTCCAAAGAATGGGCAGAAAAGTGTCTAGCTGCCTCTGTAATCATGCAGCTTTTATTTCCCACTGAAGTTAGGTGTTGCCTGGTGCCTCTCTCAGCTATGCAGAAATTGGGACTAATATAATAAGAGGACCTCTCCTATGGGCAATTTTCAAGTGCCTGTAAGACATTTTACTGCTCAGATGATAGCTAACATTTCCAAAGGCATGTAAGTCAGGTAGGAATGCTTTCCTTTTCAGATATGACTTGGATCTCAATCTACAGGGTATTTTGGGAGTTAACTTCTGGTAAGACATTCTATTTTCACCAGTACTCACGAAAATCAAAGTGGGATTATTAGAGAGGAAAAAAAGATACCAAGAACCTTTCTGTACCAGGGTTTTAGGAGTCTAAGTACCAATGCTCTTCAGATTTGGCCCTAAAGATCCAAAACTGATTTCCAAAAACAGAGCCCCAAACCATCACTATGGGCCCTGCAAACTCACCTTCCCATTTGTACCACAGCAGCCAGGACTTTTTAACAGCCTCTCAGGACTCACATCTCAGTACCCTCAGACTCTGGAATGGTACTTCAAGCAGGTCTTCAGGGGAACAAGATGTCTTGTCTCTTGATTTACTCAGCAGTACTGGGACCTTCAGATGTGGCTTCATTATCCTCCTTTTGCATCCAAACGCTTTTCACTGGCACAGCAAATCAAACAGAACTCAACAACCCCGATGTTTAAATAGCTTTGTGTTACATTATCTGTCCATGAAGAAAAGTGCTTGAGCAGTGTTTTCTTCTTTTCCTGGGATACCTCAAGGTATTTTCTCTACAGGACTGTAGCCTCTCCAAGATCACTTGGAAGACAACCTCTTGGCACAAAAGTGTACATGGGAACATGTGGCCAATCTTTATCTTGGCATGCTGGGCAGGGTAGCAGAGGTTGCTTCCAAACCAGGCCAGTGCTGCTGCACACCTGCAACCCAGCTGGAGCTGCTCACACTGCATCCAGCACAGCTCTGTGGTGCAGAATGGGCCATCCCAGGCACAAGGGACCACTGAGGATCACGATTTGCAAGACCCCAGACAATTTCTACCTCCCACTCCCTGTCCGCTCATCTCAATGCCTGTTCAATTTAAGCAGAGTTTAGACTTGGAGTTTAGTGGGATGGGAACTTGCACTGCAGATGTCAATAGCACCAAGGGTGTATTTTATTGTTCAGCATTTGTGATTCTGCCTGGAAGTCCACGGCAATGCCAGAGCACTGCCCTGCTCCTATAAATCGCAGTCAGCAGAGGGCTGCAGCTGTGTGAAATACTGACACCACTCTGATGTGATACATCCCTGCAGCACCAGCCCTGCTCTGCAAGCTGCAGGGTCCCACAGCCACGTCCTTCTAAAATGCTCAGCAGATGATTCACACAAGTTTCTTCTTCAGGAAAAATAACAAATGGGGTGTGTGAATGCAGTAAAGGCCAAAAAAGCCGCATAAGACACATCTTGTAGAAAGCCTTGCAAACACAACTGAGCCCTGATAGATTATGGCAACACACCTGCCAGTATAACTCTCTCATACCATCTGTAGAGGCCACTGAATGAGGTCAGGCACTCCTGGGGTTCTGGTGATCCTGTTGACTTGAGAAGACCACGAACAGGCTACATAAAGCACAGGCTACTCAGTGTATTTGTGTCACCAGGAGCCCCAGAGATATCCCACATCTCCGGGGCTCCTTGGCACATCCGAGCCTTTAGGAAGGAGCCAAGGCTGTTTTGTCCACATGGGATATAGAGCAGCCAGCTTAAGTCAGACCCTTGTTCCTGACTTATCCCACAAGTAGGAGCACACCTGAGTAGCACAAAGAGATAGTCTGCACCCAAGTTTCTGTCCCTGCTGTCTACAGCTCTGGGTATATTTAAAATACCAGTTAGAGGTGGCCTTGAGTGCTAATAGTCACATGAGCACTTGAGATTAGACAGACATCACAGTTTTTCCCACTTAAAGGCAGCTCATTTTATCAGCAATCTGCACATTAGTCTTATTTCTATTAAAGGCACTTAAATAACCCTAAATCCCAACATCTTGAGACACCACTATCAAAACCAGTAAAATAGAAGACATTTAAAATACAGATTAAGACTAAGGGACCATTGGGAATGCAACATATATATCAGAATTTCATACTCACCTGACGTGACACGTGGCACTGTACAACCCTGCACAGCCTCAGCCAGGGGGTCAGGGCTGGGCTTGGGCTGCAGGTGCATGAACCAGTCCCAAGAACAGGCTCTACTCCCTGCATGAACACTTCTGATGTGGTGGCTTGGAGGAGAGAAAGTGGAAGGGTTGTCTCCTGACCTGCTGCCCCTTCTGCACAGGGGCCAGTGATGGGTCCTTCCTGCTGGAGCTGCTCAGTGAACCACCAGCAGGACTCTATCATGCATGACTTAATTAAAGACAGTTCAAATGAAACTTTGTGTTCCTTCAAAAAAAAAAAACAAAAAACAACCCTAAAAGAGAGACTTTGAAACTGTAATAAATTACAACTTAACTCTCATGCAGATGTTCAGTGAATTCAGAGGATCAATTCCATAACACTTAGGGCAAGTGAACTCTCCCACAATCACTGGTGTGTGATTCCAGGGGGAAACAACTGAGCAGGGTAAGTGTGCAAATGCACTTTCCAATCCATGTAAATTCTAGAGAAAAGCCAAAGTGGATGGATTCCAAAATACTTCAAAGAGGCAAACTCTTCAGTCCAGACATCTGAGAAACTCATTGATGATTAAAGCATGAATGTCAACCTGAAAAACTGTTATTGACACACCTTGGAGTCTGTGACAACTTAACTAAGAGGGGATAATTGCTTTTCAAGAAGAAAGGCACAAAAGTGTGATGGAATGTGCAACTTTACAAAGTAATTTTTGGGTAGATAATTTAAAAGACCCATTCATTCCTCTTGTAATTAGTTATAGGTGGGGTAAAAAGACATGGAACAGAGTGTCTTCATTAGCAGACATCAACATCTGCAGTGCAGGTGTCTGGCCAAAGACAACACCCTCAGGCACCCACTAAGAATGGGATGATGTGCTCTGACATGACTTTCATCTCCATTGATCATAAAGGGAGCTGAAGCCAAGTGTGAGCACCTTCAGACTAGGGCAGAAGAAAGTTAGGTAGTAGTTAAGTGGATTTAAAGATTTTACAACGGCAGCCTTTGCAATTCTCCTTTCACATGCTAAAATGCTTCAGCAGCTCTTTAAGAAAGCAAGCAAGAGGAGCTTGTTCCATGGTCTGTAGGATTTGCTGATTTGAGTTATTCCTTCACTAAAAGTTAGCCTCTCCACCCTGCAGGAGTGTTTTGTGTCTTTTCCACCTCACCTGTGACAGAAGTCTTCCCGCGGGCAGGGAGGAGCAAGGAAGGGCTGCTCCACATCTCCAGCTGGGTCTGCTGGGCAGGGACTTTGTGTGGGCTCTGCAGCACTGACAGGTTTCTCCCAGCTGGAGGAATAACCTCAGGATATTCTGGGACCACTGTAACCATCCCGCTCCAGGATGGTGACATCTTTCATCTGGGGCACTGGGCAAACTAGCCAAGGGACAATTAAACAATTCAAAGGGACACAAAGGGACGTTGAATCAAGGAAAAGATCTCAGCATTTCAAAGACAGATGTTCTGAGCATCACAGAGCGAACATATTCCCATTTANCTAGCCAAGGGACAATTAAACAATCCAAAGGGACACAAAGGGATGTTGGATCAAGGAAAAGATCTCAGCATCACAGAGTGAACATATTCCCATTATTGGGAATCTTTAGCACAAACATATCTGGGTTCAGGTTTGAAAACTTGCTATGAAATATGAAACCTTACTTGTGCATAAGCAGTTTGCTGTACCTGAAGAACATCACCCCCTCCTTGCTTCTCTTTTCCAGTAGGAAGACTTGGGATTTCTGCTTCTCCTCCAACATTCCTGCCATGGTGAAAAGCACAAGCACAAGCTCACGTGTTTCCATCAGTAACTCACTGAATAATAGAAAATCCCCTCCCTCCATCTGCCACTCACTCAGCCAGCAGAGAGATCCCAAGAGGAGGAAATTAGAGACTTAAGGGAAAAGCAGTGGGAAGGAGTGTTTTTGGATCTTTCCACATCTTGTTGGCACACCCCATTTATGAGTGGCATTGATCCACAGCTAACAGGAGACAACTGAAGCTCAACAGCTTAAACAGGCAGCCACTCCTGGAAGAGGCTGGATTCATTTGTAAAAATAAATTTTTGTAGGTCCAAACCACAGTAATTTTGTTTCAATTTCACGAATCAAAGCTGGAATATTATTTTTTTGCAGGAACTGCTTTTTCCATCAAAGAAATTTTCAATTGAACATCTTTGATTGGTTTTAAAATTGTTTTTTAGTACCCATTGTGAGTATCAGGAGAGGTTTCTGGATAAATGGTTTCAAAATTGTTTTTTAGTACCTGTTGTGAGTATCAGGAGAGGTTTCTGGATAAACTGAGTTTATTTTCCTTTCTCTCTTAAAATATATAAAATCTGATGCAGTTTGAAAATTCAATAGCATTTTGATTGAACAGGGAGATTATAACATTCAATAAATTGTATAAATAAAAAAATTATAGATTCCAGAGACAGAATTGTTTAAAAAACTTTCCAAGGCCCCAGTGAATGCATCTCCAGGAGTGGACTGAGATGTCAGAGGAGGAAAAACTAGTCAGTTTTGTAATTCAAGAAGGAATTTTTACTCATATAAACTTAATGTAGCCCAGACAAACTCACAAAGCATTTAAACCATGTAACAGTTTAAATATTCAGTTCAGCACTCTAGATGGTGTTAACTGCAATGCCTGGAAATGCAGTATTATATCTGGAAAGCATCTAAGCAGGAATGTGTCCCACCAAGGCACCGCGCTCTTCTCTTGCTCTTTTGGGACAGTCTTCAGATAGGGAGGTTTGAAAGAGATCACACCCTGTAAAAACACACTTTCTTTCTTCTGATGTTGCTGATACTGCTCCACAGGGTCACAAATATGAAAATATATTCAAATAAATGCTTACTTAATTTCTTAGATTTGGCTCTTCTAGTTTAAAGTTGGATTCTATTGTAGAATTAAACTTGAATATTATCAGGCAAGCCTAATAACAACTTACTACCCACATTTGTAGGTCAGATTTTGTTTTCCCATCATGAGGCTCAGATCAGACTTTGTCTTCTTGTACATGACCAAAGCTTGAGCGAGGTCTTTCTGTCCTGAGAGAACCTGTCTCAAAGTAGGAATTACCGTGGAGGAATTCTGTAGCAGCTTATGAAGTGATACATGCTAAAAATAAATCCTCAAAATTATTTCTTTTAATAATTTTTACCCCAAATCATTTCAGCAATCCCGTTACATGACTGCACCATCAACAGCTGTCTTGTTATGAATGAAGGGTCAGGAAAAAGTGGCTGGAGGGAGGAAGGTATTTCTAAAAACCAAGTTTCCACTCTCAGCATGTCCATTCTTCCCATGTGCTGCTGGAGGTTGCTTTCCAAGGCCTCGGGGGCACATCCTGCCTCTCTGTCATGTACATTTCCTGTCCTGTGCTACACAGGATGGACAAGCCCAAACCCCTGCTGCTCCAAATCCAGGTTCAGCCTTGTAGGGAGAGAATTTCCCACCTGAAACCCTGCTGGATGCCTGACCCTCGCTGGCCTGCATCTCCATGAGCAGCACTTCCAGCAGTGCCACCACGTCTACAGATCAGAGTTAAATTTAATTATATATATTTATATATATATAAATGAGGAAACAGGTAAATGATTGACTGCAGCAGTCCTAGCCAGCTCATGCTCCACACAAACAATCTCTTGTCATGTGTCAGGCCTTTTTAAGAGAGACAAGCAGGAGCAGGGCCAAGAAAGTCACCTCAGCTGTGTCCCAAGTGAGAAAGCATTTGGGGCTTGCAGCAAAAGCTCTTGGTTGTGGGTGAATGCAGCGAACAATTCCCAGTGCAAAGCACTTACCTTAAAAGCAGAGCTTTGAGCACACAACATAAATCAGATTTCTGAGTGCTTCTCATCCCTTACTTTTCCCAAATCCTGCTGGAGGGGTCCAGAGAGCTCAAGTTACAGAGTACCAGGGCTGCTGATCCACAGCAGGAGTGAGCAATAACAACTGCCTGACCCCCTCCAGCCACAGCCTCCCCTCCGTGACCGCTTCTGCTGTGACCTCTGCAGGGTCCAGCTCTGGAGAAACCCCAGCTTTGATGGGGTGGTGAAAAGTCCAGCCTGCCTGATGTCTCACTATAGTGTGAAGGTGGAAGAAAGCTCTTCTCCCTGTTGCACCATGCCTCAGCACCTCAGAAATCCATTGTGACTGGGGAATGTGCAGAGAATCAGACAGGAAGCTGCTGCTGGAGAAAGTCGCAGCATTTTACCCTGCTGATGAACTTTTTCGCTCATTTCCATTTTCATTGAAATATCAATTTGCATTTATTAAAAAGCTCTTACCCTCCTCTCCAGAAAAAAAAAAAGAACAACCACACTGATCTAAAGGAAGAGATTGGTTTACATAAAATCCTATTAGTTTAGCTGATTGCTTCCAAAACATTTCTGAGAAAGCCTTCCATTACCATACAAATGGTGCTGGGCCTTTTGCAGGCTAACTGCTAGAAAGCGTAATGATTTGGGCAAATATTCATCAAGGCAGCTGCTTCTGCGAGCGGGTGTGAGCCTGCTGCACACCGGGAAAGGAAAGAACAAGAAATAGCTGCTCTCCTCCTCCGTGAAGGCAGCAGCTCCACCAGCCCCAGCCTTCTCCCCATGTTCCCGCAGCAGCACCCCAAACAAACAGGGAGCACACGTGCTAGGGAGCCTGTGGAGCCAGGAGAAAGGAGGAATACAGAGATAAGGGGGAGCTGGGGAGAGGAGGAGGTGCTGGCAGCCCAGTGGGAATGCTTGTGCTGGAGCAGAGCAGCCGGGAGCGTGCCCACCGCCTTGGCTGAGAGCTGCATTCCTCCTCCCTGTCATCATTTTCCTCTCCTCGCTGTCATCGTTTTCCTCTCCTCGCTGGAATAACCACGAGATCCCACGAGCTCTTCCCAGCCGTTGAAGCCAAGAGAACTAACAGTGCTGGAGGTTTACAGACCCCTGTGCACACAGCTTTGGGTGTCGGCATCAAATCAATCCTGATGCTCCGAGCAGCCTGACCCTGGTGAAGATGTCCCTGCTCACTACAGCGGGATTTGACCAAGCGACATTTAAGGATCCTTTCAAACCCAATCCATTCTCAGCTTCTGTGATCCCCGAGGCACAGTGCACTGGTCACCTCTTTGGGGTTGCAGGGTGATGCTAAAATAGCCAGGAGTGAGGACACCACCTTGGTGGCCACCCGGGCATTGTGGTGGGCACGAGGTTCTCTGGGTTTCTGAAAGGGAAGCTCCCCACTAAAGATCCTGCAAAGTCTGCAAAGATTTTGCCACGTCAGGGCTTTTGAGTGACTGGATAACCACAGCCCCCTGCTGTCAGGTGGACATGCCCGACCCTTTCCTGTGAAGATAAAGCTTTTCTTAAACAATCCCCAGAGGGGCTGTTTGTGAATCAGCCAGCCATGTGAACGAGGCAAGGATCCAGATCTAAAACACCATCATAAATTTGGTGAAGATCCCAAATCTGGGGAAAGAGTCTGCACAGGGCTTGTTTTTGTACTTTAACAACAATCATTGCAATCACCTTCGGGAGAACAAACATCTCATTAATAGCAGTCATGGGATGCAGTAACAACCTCAGTAACTACTGTAATGCAGAAAGCCACAAACAGCTTCATTGGCCTTTAAGAAAAAAATGTGGTGGGGGGAAATATCAGCAAGGACTAAAGATGCAGCATGAGAGAGCAGTAAAAATTTAAACATTCAGCAGCTATTCCACTTAACATTTATAGGCAATTTCCTGTTCTAATAAGCCAAAATGAAAAAAAAAAAAAAAAATAGAAGAGCTATGGTACCAGGGAGATATCATCAACCATTGCTGAAAATAAAATAAAACATCAGATCCCTGGGACTTTTCATCAAAGGGGTGAGTAAAGGGAACATACCAGTCCTAAGGCTGTTTTGCAACTTCCCTAAAAGCACCTCCCAATCTCACACCACCAAATCCAGGCAAATGAGCTCTAATTACCCTGTTTGAGTCCGAGCAGCACTGGTAACCAGAGGGTCCTCACTCCCAGTCTGTTTTAGGAGCTCTGTGTGGAAACCTCACACAGGGGGATCGTGAGGTGCTTTTCCATCTCCAGCATCACCAGTGATCCAACAAGGGCTGGGCTGTTCAGGAAAGCCCCCCAACAACAGTGGAGGTGCTGCTTTTAAAACAAGCACCCAGCCCATTCAGCAGCTTTGTCCTCTTTCCAGGAAAAATTTCCCAAAGACAACTTTCTCCTCAATTTATAGTTTTCTGAAGACTTAACACATCACTTGGGGGTCAAAATGGCACCAGAGCTGAGCAGGGACCCTCCTGCTTTTTTGACTGAGGGGACACAGCACAGAGGGACCATCCAACAAAAGAGACTTGGTCGCACCTGGCCTTAACCCTGACTTGCAGAGGAAGCTGGAGGGATGGATGTGTTGAGGCATAGCCTTCCAAAGCAAACTCAGACTGTGTCTGCCCCTGTGTTTTTGCTGTTCAAGGTCATTAATCAGTTCAGAGTGGCACTGCCAACACCAGCAGCAGCCTCTGTGTGTGCCCCTGGCCACCTCTGCCGTGATGGGACAGCACAACCCCCCTGGCAGGCCCATGGCTGTTCTTCAGCCACTGCCCCTGCCCGGGCAGGGAGGTTGGGCCACTGTGCTCCTTCCAACCTGACCCATTCTGGGATTCTGGGAATGGAGGACTTGGACTGAGCAGCCAGGCTGAGCCCAGGGGCAGGTCCCAGACCTGACCCTGAAGATCAGCAGATGCAGAGGGTCTACCAAAACCCCAGTTTCCTTTGCCTGCCTGCTCCCAGCCTGGGGTGTGAACAAGGAGCAGCAGGCAGGCAGCAGACAAAACAGCTTTCTCCTTCCTTGCACTTCCAACCCTGCCCATGATTTTCCAGCTGCAGCCTGTCCCTGATGTCATGAGAGGAATAGAAGGGAGCCAAAGGGAAAAACTAAAAAGCCCTTTCTGAAGAGTTTGGGCCAGTTGTACACTGGGAGGGAAGACCCTCGCTGATGTGAGACCCCCTCCCATCTGCTCCATGGAGGTGACTGGCCGAGGCAGCAGAGCGTCAGATTTGATTGTAATTATTGTCTTAACGCAGAGCTGAAATTGTTCCGAGCACATGGAGCTTCTGGGAACAGGCAAGCATCCAAAATAATCTTTGGGCTGCAAACTCAGTGACGAAGAGATGGCATAAACCGACAGACATCACAAAACCCTTTGGAGTCTACTTCCCATCCAGCAGGGTTTTCCCTGTCAGTCTGCAATTTCACCTCCAGACAGTTCCCACTTTCCTGCCGGCCTTGGCAGACACGTTGTTTTTCAACAAGGAAAAAAACACGTTTATCAAGGGACCACAAACCAGCCCAACCCAATTAAATCAAACCCTGTGGCTGCCGGGCTGTGCTTCTCTCCACAGGCGATTCCGATCTGGTGCCTGCCGTGCCAAACCAGTGACACTACGGAAAGCAGCAACACAATTAGGACCAAAACCCAAATCTATACAGGTATTTAAGTGGCAGCTGGACGTCTAAATACCTTGTGGATTGACACACAGTTCTTGGAGTAGAAATAGGTTTTTTTACAGAGGAGATACCACCTCTATTCCCATGCATATTCCTGGGAACTCCTACACGACTCCGGGTTGAGCAACACCTGTAGCTCAGGTTGTGAGAAGCCAGAGGCAGGGGGGCCACAGCGCCTTCCCTGGCCACTCCTTTTTCTCTTAGGCTCCAGAAGTTGGAAGCATTTATTACTCTCCTGCTTCTCATTAAATAAACCCGACTTCCTGGAGGCCGTGCAAAGCTTTCAGCAGTCAGCAGCACACAGCAAATTAGAGCTAACGAGTTTGCTGGAACATTTCACACTGTACATCCTTGGGAAAGACCTTCCCAGCAGTCCACACCACATCATCAGAGGGTGCTTTTTGTCTGCTGGGTAGCTCCTGGTGGTAGAGGAGAGCTCGGTGAGCACCAGTGGGGATTTTACACAATAATTGGCCAGTGTGCACAAGGCTTAGGAGTTTGACTGCTGGCACCAGTGAAGCAGGATTTGGCTGCTCCCCTGAGTCTTGTTAATACCCAGAAATGCAAAGGAATCTAAACGGCTTATGATATTCCAGGTGGGCAAAGCACGGTGTAGGGTAGGAGCTCACAAAAAGTCAATCCAGGAGAATTAGTATTTCTTCTGGCTGTTGTATCCTGCCTAATTCTAACTCCTCAAGGGGTTATTTCACCATATCATCTGTAAAATGAGCTATGAAATTCCTATTGTGCTGACTTGGCCATGGGTACCCCTGCAAGGGAAATTCACTTAAAATTGAAATTCACCCTTCAGAGTAATTCAAGGTTGGAATGGACAAGGACAATCTGCAAGCAGGGTGTGTGGGTATTGCTCTGAGTGGGGAGTGAAAGACCCCTCAATGCCTCTATGCTGAAGCTTCCTTTTTGTGCCTCTCCAATAATTCATGGCCGTATTTCCCTCTTCCAACGTGCTCCTTCTGAATCACATTTCCTCCTGGCATTTGGAAGAGCAAACAGCAATAACAAGTGTGAAACCTCCGTGGCCTTGCCAAGTGTGAACCAGCCTCCCTGTTGGGAAAGGTTCCAGGAAAGGACATTCTGGACAATGGGAGCAGGCGCTGCCAATGTTCTGTTCTAATCTTTTTGTCAAGTGCACCGTGTTTTTGTTAATTTTGCTGCTGTGCAGACCTGCGAGCCCTGCCTGCTGTGCCCGGCTCCTCTCCCGGCCGTCCCACGCTGAGCTGATTCACTCAGCCTCGCAGTTCTTGCACATCTCTATTACTCAGACACAGCCCTGGCCGCTGCTTATAAATGCTGAACAGCTTAAAGATATTTTGTTTCTGATTAAGCACTTTATAAGTCTGTTTATGCAAGTATCAGGCCAAATTTCCTCATTCTGCAGGCATAAGAATATATTTTTTGTTTAGTTCAATAAAACCATTTGTATTCATCTCTACTGATTCCATGATTGTTTTCCCTTGCTCAGCAAGATGTATATTACAGTCTGTTTAATTGTGTGTTTGATCTTTACTACTTAACCAGCTCTATTTATCATTACAATGCATCAGTACATTATAAAGCTTTCAGGCACATTTATCAACATAACAAAGCTCCCACTACAGAAGAGTCCTCCAGGGAAATAAAGCAACAACAACAACAAATACTCCAATGCAATTCACTTAACAGTACAAATATTTGTAATTACAAAAATCTTTAAGAGTGCTTCTTCCATAAATGGCGTGTTTTACTTAAAATTGCTTTTATAATGTGATAGTTCCTCCAGTGTATGCAGCTGATGGGTTCCTCAAATTAAAGAAAGGCCAAATTAACTACTTTCTCATATAATCCCTTTTGCTAATGTGAAGGCAGAACTCAAGTTCACTGATGTGCTATTGAAAATTTAGTTACCCCTAATAAAACGCATTTAAAACATTTTAAAAACACTAGTGTGTGATTAATAACTAATAAATACATTACAGTGTGAAAGCAATGCTGCAGACAGCTGCAAGCCATGTGGGAACCAAGCCTACAACAATCAATTAACTATTGATTGTAATGCCTGTTAATCATTGATTAACCCTTTATAAATAACAAATACATTACCCTTGCTGTAAACTGGCACCACCAGGTTGTTTTACATAGCTCTTCACGTTTCTCATGTCCATCAAAGACAAATACATGTTGTCAATCTATTTTCATTCCAGCACCATTTTGATATATTTAACATTCTTGGGAAATCTGTTGTTACTCCAGGTTTTGGGTTTTTTTTTTTTGCTTTTGTCTCATAGGAAATTATTGCAAACTGAAGGACAAGCCAGGAAATGAGTTGAAAACTGTCATCTCACCTGATCAATCACACTATTAAAACAGCCAAAAGTCTTTGAAGGCACAAGAACTAAAGGTGAGTTTATGAATACAAATTTTAAAATATCAGCACTAAGAGTCTGAAGACAAGTGCTCAAAAGTTAGCAAAATCCAGACTTGGGACATTTTATGAAAATTCAGTGTGGCCACGTGAACATTATGATGCTGAAGTGACAAGCACCATGCTGCATTTTCCACAGGACTGTACAGAGCCTTCCATTCAGAAATCCAAGAGCCTTCCATCAGAAGACCAATGCTCCATTATTAACAAGTGGGCAAAATCCTGTTTCACATCTCCTGTTTTTCCTAGACCTGATCTATTGGCATTATTATCAGGCCTAATTTTAACACCTAGACTTTAATGTCCAGCCTGCCAGTGACACAGAGAAACAAAAGAAATCAAAAACTGCCCATATTTCTCAAAGTGCAGGAACAGGAGATTCCCACCACATTCCAAAACATGGCGTTTCAGATCATTGCTCGCTGGCTTGTCTTTCCAAGCAAAACCATTGCCAAAGAAGAGGCAATGAAGCTGCCACTGAAGCCACTGCAGGACCCAGGTGTGCAGGAGAAGAATTTCATGTCCCGGCATCTCTGAAGAACCACTACCCAAACCCAGGCAGGAACAGCAGGACAGTGAGGGGCATGGCTGCAAGGATATTGTCAGGGAATTGAACAAGGGCACGACAGGCTTGGATGGGTGAGAGCTGACTGAAGGGAGCCAAAAACGCGCTGCTGTCATCACAGGGAGGGAACTGGAAACTTCCCCCCGCAAGGGCCCCTGGAAGCTATTGAGAAAACAAAAAAACACCCTCCAGACCCTGATGGAAATCTGTAACTTGAGACATCTCCAGCAGGCAAAAGCACAAGGATGTATTCCACAGAGGACAAAATCTCCTAGAGTCAGGATAACAAACAGCATAATCTGTGCCCAGGCTTTGGAAAATGCCAAGGGTGTCTATGTTTCTCCTCTGGATTTTTTTGTTTGGTTTTTTTTTTCCCTCATATTTGTGCCTCTAAAATATTTGGAGAAGGAATTATCAAATATTCATTTATTTGTTTATAAATAGAAGAAAGGATTTACAGAACCTCTGTCCTGAACAGGTCCCATCTGTAATTTAAGAAGGGAAATGACACCTGATCTGTGATTAACAGGCACAGCTTTATGACAGTCTCACCAGGCTGGTTAACACCTCCTCCTCTTCAAACTCCGCCATGTGGTGCCAAAATCAGTTGCCAACCTTGAATGACCACGCGTAAATAAGAGCATTTAAAGACTTTCGAAGGGAAGATGCTCCATGTGCAGTATCCAAACATGCCAGAACAGCTTATAAAAATAATATTGATGGATGCGGCTTGGAGCAGCGGCGGGGGAAGGCCGGCCCGGTTTTCCCGGGGGTTCCACACGTCGTTGCCATGCACAAAGTGCGTTTTGCCACCTAGTGGCTACCGCCGAGGGACCTCCGGGGTCCTGCGCCTTTGTCACCATCAGCCCCCACCTCCCGGGAGGGAAACAGCAGAAGGGCACAGCAGAAGATAAAAAAATAATAGATAAATAATAGATAATAAAATTAATAAAATAGTAGATAATAAAATAATAATAAAAAATAAAGCATATGTGACGGGCACAAGCCAGATCAGGCGGAGTTCTGAAATTTAGCGGAGAAATCGGTGGAAAAGCTCCCGCAGCGCAGCCCGGGTGCTGCAGAGGCAGGAGGCGATCCTGGCGGGGCACAGAGAGCACGAAGGAATTGAGAGATGGGGATTTGAGAAAACAGCAGCTCAGCGTCTGACTTCGTTCTGCTGCGAAGTGCTGGGGTTGGCGTGGGACGGGCTCAGATCATCCCTTCACTGCAGCCCAAGATTTGGGCTGGTGCCGCAGCGGCCGCCGCTGGGCACCGCCAGGAGCCGGGGCTGTCGGGCGGGGGGGGCAGCACATCACCCCATCGCCTGCTGCTCTTGGATTTTCATCCGTTTAACCCGCTGAGAAGGTCAGGCAGCAATTTCTATCCCCTGACACTTTCGGCTAGGGGATGGCTACAGCAGGCTGGGCAGACACTGCAATTCTGAAAGTCCAGACCCCTGGAATGAACACACTGGAAAAGCATTATAAAAACCCCAACGTATCACAAACAACAAAACATTGCCCTTTTACCCAGGAATCTACATCCCCAAAGAGATTTCAGAGGCTGATGGAGCTGAGCCTAAGCAGCTGTTTAGGAGTGCTTCCAGCATCTGGAGTTTTAAACCTCACAACAATAGATTTTGGGGGTGAATTATCAGATGTGGATTATCACAGCAGTTTTTCAAAAACCGCTCTGCAGGTTGGAGAAGTTTCATCTTTCTGTCTTCTGCAAAGAGATTTGATGGGGGCTGCACATATCTGGAGAGAGGGGGTAAGGAGCAGCACACGGAGGTACCTCTTCTGGATTGATACTTTATTTCTGCTGTGTGCATGTCCTAAGTAGCCAAGACACTTTGAAACCAGAAAATCAAAGTCATTGCAATGAGAGGTTTACTCTGGACACACTCTGATCTGCAGACTCTCCCTGGTTTGCTCCAATGTGATCTCAAGAACTTAACTGGCAAAACTCCACACAAGAGAAGCTATTCCTCTTAGGATTTCACTTAGGTCACCAAAGCCAAGCAGAAGAGAGAGCCCAGACAGATGAATCAAGATTTAAGAACAGCCACCATCTAATGGCTGAACAGCTTTTTTCAAAGGGAATCTGTGGAGTCTCCTTAGTTCTGAACTCAGCTGTGTCACAGAAACATCACAAACTATTGGGAGCCACTGCAGCTCCACTGACAATTAATTGCAGATGAAAATAAAGTGCTTTGGGGATAACTGTGACATCAGAAACCTTACCCTACTTCCAGCAAAGCTGGATATAACACATGAAGAGAGTTCTCCAAATGATGAGTTTCAGTCCAGATCCCATGTCATTTGGAAAGGTGTTCACTGGAATGACACATTTTGCTCCAGGGCACATCTAAAAATCCAAGAGGGTACAATTTAATATAGCTCTTTGAACAGACTCAAGACTTCTATTTTTGTATAAAATAGGATCAGAACTCAGCCACTAGTTACATGATGCAAAACCATGCCTTTTTCCTTTAAATTTATGGAGGTTGAAAACCTCTAAAATGAGCTCTGAGTCCCCGTGGAGGTTTTTCACTCTTACCTGTGCTTCTGGCAATATGAGGGCTGTGTCCTGCACCGAAAATGGCTGGTCTGCAGGAGGAAAAGAAAAAAGAAGAAGAAAACTACAGCTGCTCAGAATATGAATTCTTGAAAATCTTGTTTCAGCCAGCCATTTCAAAGGACAGGCACTCCACGCCAGGAATGAGAAATGATGGTCTTGGAGCTAATTACAAAGTGCTGCAACTTAAGAGACAAAAATCTATCACCAGCACTTCATAACACAATAAACACGTTTCACATACACTAGGCCTTGTAAAAACATGAGTAAGCAAACAGCAAAATGAACAAGAACTTGTATCAAAAAGGCTGGAAATCCCCTGACCCCATTTTCACGTGGAAACCACTGGTGCTGATAACTGCAAATGTGTTACTGGGAAACACCAACAGCAGATTTTCTTTCTGTTGTGGTTTAAGAGCAGTAAAATACAGCACAGACTTAACTTTACATGAGGGCTTAACCAAAATCCGACTGAACAGCAGCGGGGACTTAAATGGGATTTACTCTGGTGCTTTTAGGTGTGCTGGGGAGGAGGCTCTGCTGCTTCCCGAGCTCCCAGGGATGGGAATAGGCTGTGGAGCCAACAGCTGTGTTGGAGGCAACTGGCCTGAGAATTCAATCCATTGCAGTGGGCAGGACACTTTGAAAATGGCTGGAGGGGTTTGGAAACACAAGTCTGGGATGTCAGCTCCTCGGGAGATTTATTTTTAGATGTTGATTTGCTGCCCTAACTCGTAGGGTTTATCCAGGGAGGCAGCTCCATAAGCTTTTCCCAAACTCTACAAGGTCTCTGTTTACACAGCACAGACAAATAAATTGCACTGCCATGCTGACATATAATTGTCTGCTTCTAATACGTCAAACTTGACACATAACAAAAGGTTATTGTGGCAATTTAAGATTTAATCGTGGTCCTTTTTATTACTTTAAATCTTTGCCCCTCCAAACATATTCAGGTATTTAATTTTGGGCGTTTTTTTAAACTTCATTACTTTATTTCTTGAGCAGATCATTGATGCTTCCAGCCAGCAGCTCCTTATCCTTTTTAGGCAGTATCTGAAAGAAAGGGGGTAGATATGTAGTTAGAGACTGTGCAAGTACCAAATGTCTTCAAGGGACTGGCATGCTCAGAGAATTATCTGCGTCATTTTGGGCATGTCCCAAATGCCTCTAATCATCCCAAGGACATACTTTAGTCTGTTTATGGTGGCCTTGACACCGTCATGACCCGCCCCAAAACAAACAGTGCTGCTTCAAGAAAACTCCATTATGGCTCTGAGCAGAAGTGTAAAGGCAAAGGAAAGTGCTGAGACCAGATATGAAGAGGCTTATTTGTTTCTGTGGTACGGAAAATGAAGGAAGGAAACTCCAGATGAAGATGTGCATAAAAAAAAGACCAGCTGGGTGATCCCAAAGCCCAAAGTGGATACAAAAAATGTGATATAGCACATGGGTTTAGTGAGGTGGTGTGCGAGGGGTTCAGCCGAGGAGAGCTGAGTCTGCGTCCAGCTGAAATTCACAGATGGAAAGTGGAACTGAACGAAGGCCATTTCTTCTAGAAAAGGGAGGAATTCTAGGGGTTACATTCCAGGCCTCTCAAAGGCTAGAAAGGGACTAGGAAGGACACGAGGCAGAGGTTGAGGGGCTGGTCTGAAGGGTGATACCCAGGTAAGGTCCATTCTGCAAGAGGCAGACACACAAAGAGTGCAGACAGTGGATGATGAGAGCAGGAGCACTCAACGTGGAGCTTTGGCTGCTAATGAGGTGCTACCTGCAAATGCAATCTGAGGACAAAAAAGAGGATTAATCAATTTCCTCGAGCACTTGTGACTTTGCAGGAAAATAGTTTACCCAGGAAACTGGAAAACTGATGGAGGTAAGAAGACAAAAGCTGAAAGACTGAGAAAAGAAACCCTGAAATTCCATCTGCAGAAGATAACCATATTGGACTATGTCATTCCAAAGGGAAAAATACAGAGCCACAAAGAAAGGATGGATAATGCAATGGAAGAAACTGGAAAAGAAAACAGATGAATAACACAGTTTGTTCTTCCTGGAAGATGTGTCACTGACCTCAGTATAAAGGCAAAATGGCTAAAATGTGGCATGCTCACTAAATTCAAGCCAGCCTTCATGACCTCATGTTTAACATGAAACAATAACTGGAATTTAGAGGCAGGGAAAGCCAAATTAAATAAAGCCATTTAAAAATTACAGTGACGGTCCTCCCCTGTTTAAACAAGCTATTAAAGGAAATAGCAAAAAACCCCCATCACTTGACATTTTAACATAAATACTAGAAATCTTTCTGAAAGATTTACTGAATTCAAAACATGGTATGAGGTTTAAGGAAGACTCGTATCACATATCACACTTAACAGCTTTACTAAGTGGTCAGACAAATGAGCTAGGATTACACTCTGCCCTTAAAACCAATGGCTTTTTTTCTTTCTTTCTTTTTACAATTTACAAAACAGTAAGGTTGGAGTGAACTGAATAAAGGAAATACTGCTAGTGTTGCCTTCTTCAAGCAGAACAATCAACACCATGTATCCACTGAAACAAAAGGAGAAAACCCTTCAGTCTGAGGCAAGGAGCAAGCTGGGAACAGACTGCAGCAGTCACGGTCATTTGGAAAGGCAGCCTCAATCGTTTGAGGGGGAAACTGGACAAGAAAATAAGAACTTTTCTCAAAAAAAAAACCCTTACTAAAGGAAAAAGCCTTGAGGCTGGTTAAAAAGGAAGCTAAAGTGTTTTATCTTGAATGGAAGAAGACCCTGTAGTTGTTGGTTCGGTTGCAATCTTGTACAACCTTTAAACAATGTTCTCACATTCTGGATTGTAAAAACAAAGTTATATATTAAAAAAGGACACAAACACAAAATCAAAACCCTAACCCAAGCTGCAGAGACTTCAGGACTGAGTCCCAGGACCTCCCTGTTGACAGAGAACTTTTCCTAACCCCATTTAAGCTGTCATGTAGCAGCATTTCTTTAACATTTCTCCTTCCTCCACAGCATTTGTTACTTACAGCCATTTCCCCAGCTCAGCTTTACTTTTAAGCTGAATATGTCAAGTTACTCCGATTTCCTCTGAGTCCTGCACACCATCAGTGATTTTGAGAGCCGTCTCTGCTATGACTTCAGCTCCAGCTCAATCTTTTGGAAATGCCTGACCAAAATTACTCAGCAGATGCAACAGGTCCTGTGTGACACCTCTGACCCATCCTCAGACCTACCACAGCCACCACGCCAGACGAATCTGCCATCACGCTGCTCCTTCCCACAGCAGCAGTCCGCGGGTCCTTTTTCGGACAAGTTTTTGTTTGATTTGCAACCATCTGACTTTGCATCTGCCCAACCAGCACCTTTCTGCCCGTCCTTGGACAGCACCCAGTGCCCACAGAGCCTCCTGCCTTCCTGCAGAGCCTTTGAGCCAGCAGCGTTTTTGGGGTGTTTGGCCTCGTTCTTGGCTAAGACCCACTATTCAAATAATGCCACCAAAAGAAAATCATGTTCTAGGCAGGCACTTCGATCGAACTCCTTTCACCTTTCCACACTGCCTCAGGGCACCTGGGGCCTCTGCTGCCATCACCTTCTCCACTCTGAATTTTCCCATCTTCTGCTGTCTACACTCATTTAGCACATCCTTTACCAAACGCAGGAAAATCTCATTACATTTCCACTACCTAACAAAAGCAGTCATAAAAGAGAGACAGTTCCTCTGGCTTAGCAGCCTTTTGTTTATTATGGGCCACTTTTCTGAGCAGTCGTTTAGCTTTTCATTCCTTTTAACTCGGATTTTCAGACCACAGCCCGAAGTCAGTCAGTGCCTACCAGTCTTGTGACTGTCCAGACAGGTTCTCCTTTCTGAAGCAGGAAACTGGATTACTCTGCATCAGTCAGACCAAGAGATAACCTAAACCACCACCTTAAAAATATTGAACCAAGTGCATTTCAGGTTCAAATCCTGAAGAGGTTCGTGCCTGAGCAAGCACAAACAGCTCAAAAGCTCCAGAACTGAGCCCAAGAAGTGCACACAATAAACTCCATTTCTAATTGAATTATCAATCCACTAGAAACAAAATGTACTTACATAAGCCATGTCCAAATGATGCAAGGAACCCTCTTGCTTTTTCCTTGGGAAATTGGGCTGCAAATGTGGCCGTCAGAGATTCTTTGCAGCCAGATGTTAAATGTTTGTTTTACTTATGTTAAAGAAGCAACTTCTGCCTGACAAAGCAGCATCTTAAAATATGCATTACCCAAGAAATATGAAATCCCAATTCAACAGCTGGAGACTGCATTTGGTTTTTTCAAGATTTTGGCCTCAAAATTCTTAGAAGTGTCTTTGCTGGGATAACTTGCAGCTTTAGTGCTGTTTTCTGTTTCGTTTCACAGAGGGAACAGAAATAGGTTTACCATCAAATAAATTCTAATGGATGACATTTTTTGCTTTAAATGTTCAAAGTAAAAAACTTCCTCTCTTCAACGGAGACAAAATTTCACTTCACATAGTGCTCCTGCATACTGACCACGTATCTCAGACTTTTGTGATTTGCAGCCTCTTATCATTTCCCTAACTGAGGTGGACTTGCAGGAATGGGGGCCAGAACTTCTCACAGATCCCATAAAACCAGCTCCCCAACCTTAGGTGGGTGAAAAAAGAGACAAGAGACCACCAAGGAGGTTCATGTCCAGGTTCACTTTTGCCCACCATGGATTTCCCTCCTGAAGCAGCTAAACTTTTGTCTTGTTTTTTTTTTTTTTTTAACTTTATAAAGAGGAAGGATGTCTTACCCAGGAGCACAGGAAAGGTTGGAAGAGCATCCAGCTGGAATCTGACCTGCCTTGAACACACTTCTGCCTGTGCTCAAAGAAAAACTCCTTCAATACAGCAAATACAATTACATCCTGCTGCACCCTTCCATCATCACAGAAGCAAATAAAACAATGGACACTTCTCTTGTTGGACTTCGGCAAAAGACATTTATTATTATTATTACTGTTGTTGTTGTGTTGCTGTTGTACCTCCTCTGCTCTGCCCACAGTGGTGGCATAAATGCTGTTACCACATTGTAGCTGATGATGCCGGTGTACAAATCAAAATCCATCTTAATTTCAAACTCCATTAGAAACACAGGAAAAAAGATCAACATTTACGAAATGTAAAGGGAAAAATGGTATGGAAAGAATTTTTTTTTTTATTTTTCAAGCTTCCAAGACAGTATTACAAACAACAGAGAGCAAAGTAAAGCTAGAAATGAAATACTTGACAGCATCTGTTTAAAAATTACAGCTAAGAAACCTAATAAAAGTTGAATAAACAGTTACTAGAAATAAAAATTTTTACACATATGATATTTGTCTGGGATTTTTATTTCTTTAAAATAATTCATACAAATGGTTACAGTCACAAACATGATTTTAACCAAAAATATTGCTAGCCTACCACATTACCAGGAAGGAATCAATGTAGGCAATGAAATGCTGCTACTTTTCAGTAGTCTAGTGCCTTTTCCAGATACCACCAATAATATATACTTTAACTGGTGACAAAAAGCACAATGCTCGTTTATACAAAACCTTTTTTTTTTTTCCTCAAAATCTCTTTGCAAGGTTGACTTCATTTTGAAATAAGGGAATTCATGCCAAAATTAGGAGAAACTGTTTTTCTTTTGTTTACTAAATTATTCTAAAAATAAGACAAGCAGGTAGAAAAAACAATGCACTGTGTGGCGTAGAAAGAAAAATGGGAAAAATTCATTGTCCTGAGAAGTTTGCCAACTGCCTCATATTTGGGCATGTTTGAAAATATAAAAGAAAGGATTTTTAATCTCAAAACTGGTTTGTTGAATGCCTCCCTTATGTTTTTCCTTGTTGACAGCTAAGCAAACAAACCCTTTTTAATGTTCTAGAAACTGTACACAGACAAGTACATTCATGATATAATTAACTACTAACTTTTCTTGCTTAACAAAGAACCCATAGGACACAGAAACAGTGAATCAGTCCACTGGACAGGGACAAACTACAATTTATACGGAGGAAAAAAATGTTTCCAAATCTTCTTTTTGTCTCCCACCTTTTCCTTTTATACTGTATATTGGACCAGTTTCTAAACCAATAATCGTCTCCTCCTGTAAGTTCATGGTTTTGCCTTGAATCAGAATCCAGGGTTTTGCTTGGCGTTGTGTTGTTTTCCACGTGCTGCAGCTGAAGTCTCCGATGTTGGGAATGCTGTTGAGGGCTACAATTGGTCGCTCGGGTGGTCTCTATCAGCTTCTGGTTTGACAGTTTGGCCGGGGGAGGGGGCGTGGGG
>VZRO01003297.1:805460-869289 GCA_013397915.1 Daphoenositta chrysoptera | reverse complement strand
GCGACAGCAGGGAGGCCGTGTGACAAGGACATGGGGTTGGGGACTATTCCTTCTACTGCTGCAGGTATGCCAGTGGAAGCCACGCTGACAACGCCCGGGGGATACCTGCTGGGGGAGAAAACAGCAGAAATTACAACCAGGAGGTGACTGAGGAGAGCACGCCCTGCCTGGAGCTACTGAGGTGCTTTTGTTTTCAGAGACACAGGGAGTTCAGCTCCAGGTGAGATGTCACATGTAGATGCTGCTGCATAAAGTTTATTTTAACCAAAGGAGACATGAAAATTTGCCAGATTGTTTCTTCAGGTTTAACAGCATGAGTAACAGCACAGCAAATGAAACCACCTTCAAGTTTTGCTCCTCTCAAAGCATAACCTCAACAAGAAGTAATTCCAGCTGGGTCTGTGCAATATCTGTTCTCTATGATTTTTCCTCAAGTTGGCCTTTGGAGATTTGTTTTCCTCTTTCATTCTCATGTAGAAATTTTAAGTTTTCTTTGTTGTGGTTTGAAAACACATTTCCTTAAACTATTTCTGCAATCGTAGCCTTCTGATAGCTCCCCCAAAAAGCCATCACACCCACAGGCTTGTAAGATGATAAACTCAAGCCTGTTGCACCTGAGTAACTTTTTCAGCAGCAAACTTGCCACTGCACTTGTCTGAAAGAGAACCAGTACCAGTTACACAGAGGACAAGGGCTTCAGGCAGACTGCAAGAAAGAGAAATGCAAATACAAAATTTATGGATGGTTTTAAAGGCTTCTTACTCTATCTGGACAAACAATGAGGCCTAAATATTTTATGCATTCAACAAAAGAATCAGCCTCTGATTCAGCTCGATTTTATCATGGCTCTGATGTTATCAAATTAATTTTCAAATCTACTGTTCCCGTCCCAAAGTTCAGATGTAATTGATGAACACGGGTATTTCACAGTGCTGTATATAAACAACTGCTACATATGGATTTAGTAAAAATATGTTTTCTTTTTAGGGAAATACCTCAATATCTATTTGCTGACCCTTTGCTTCCCCTCCTCATCATAAAGCTGCACTCCCATCCCTCATTTTCCTTGTCCTCTCCTGCTGTACTCTGCCCACCCAAGCATCCTGGAGAGAGCATTATCCATCTGAAAGCCTGAACACACAAAACTACCACTCACTGCAGCTTTTGCTACCCAAGTATTTACTCAGAGCTACATGGGACAAAGGCACTTGTCTTTTCAAGCTTTTTCAAATATCACATTATTCTGCTGTTGATTTGCTCCTCACCAGAGTTTAATGTATCGGGGAATTTCACCCCATTTCTGCATCTTTTCCCTGGTAATATGTGTTTGTACTGCTCATCCCAAGTTCCCTCAAACTGACAGAGAATTAATGCAGAACTTAGGCAAGGCTCAGGAGAAAAAAGCTGGATGCAAGCACAGTGACTTGTTCTTCTTTCTTCCACCACAGAAACATCATGGGAACTGCTCTTTGCAAACATGGAGCCAGAGGGCTCAGCAGGACTGACATGGCACAGGGACACCAGGGACACCAGGGACACCAGACACTGCTCTGGCCATCCTGACAAAGACTCCTCCACACCACAACACTGACTGTAATCTGGGATGGGTAACGAGGATGTGACAGCTCACACCACCTGCAGGCCAGATAACTTTGTTCCCAATTGTACACATATTTACAGAGCTTCCTATGCTAATTCCTTCCCCACAGAGGTTCCTTAGAATTAATTTGCAGCTGTTAATGGAATTAGTTGCTTGTTTCAGTAACTCCATTTGAATCTTATTAATCGAATTTGCTTCAATTCCTATGAAAACTGTCAGTATTGTTTTACTTACTCAAATTTAATTTTGAAACAGCTTATCTGTTTTTCTAGGTGCTTTGTAAAACACACAACATGACATAAATTTCCATTTAAAAGTCCAACAGTACAGCTGTTCTCAACACACAGTCTCTACTTTCTAACAACATATTCTCAACTATCAACACACGAGAGCTGGAAAAAAATCAAGGAGAGAGCAACTTCTGCAATTGTGTTCTCCTCAGGAAGAAGAGCCAGAGCTTCCACTCGTGAGAATGGACAGTGCTGAATCAGGAGCACTAGGAGTTACTGTACAAGCACATTAAACATTTCAAACTGTCCATCTGTAATTCTACTCTGACTCCAAATATCCTTTCTGTAAGTAAGGACATTCCCCTTGGACACGATGTTATAACCACCAGATTCTACTTGCCAGCACCTCACCTCAGATCCAGGTTTCCTACAGGCTTTTAGTAACATCCAGAGGTCCTACAACTGTTTATCTTGTCCTAAAGCTACACAGTGGCAGCAGCCAAAATACAGATAACATTCTGCTCTACAGAAACTGTATTTTACTCGACAACTCCTAACCCTACTTTGCAATCCTCTTTTTGTAATTTTTTCCCTTTTTAATTTAATCATCAGTGTTGCTCAAATCCTTTCTCTGAAAGGATGGCACATAAACTTAAGTCTCTACCCATGAGCATATCTATTCTATTTAACTTTCCCTTGTCTTGCTATTTATTGCTTTTCTATTCTTTCCATTTTTTTCTATTCTTAACCAGCAAATACATCCTCTCCAGCACTTCATGAAGTTCCTCTCTATCTTTCTCCTCTGGAAGCAGTAAGTTAAAATGTTTTCCAGGTAAAATGTCCACTGAATTAAATTTTTGTGAAAGCAGAAGTGCAGAAGTGAGCAATCAGTTACACCTCTTCTGTAAATTCGTATTCTTCCATCCCCTTCCCCCATGTAGTCTCAATGTAGGAGGAAAAATACAGTAGCCCTCTTAATAACAGCAAATGAGCAACTTTAATTTCTACATTAACCTCCTGTATCTTTGAAACTGCAGAAGCACCTTGAACTCGCTATGTTAAGCTCTGTTCAAGCTTCACCAAGACCACAAAAAATAATTCCTTCTCAAGAGTATTGTTGATCTTTACTCATGGGATAGGTCCTGTTTGCATGATGTTTTGTGTTGATAGGGTGTCTTGCATTTTGCACAGTAAATGGTTTTGTTTTCCCCAGAATATGATGATATTCAGATGGTCTAGATTACATTCTGCTGACTAATGCTCAATGTTCTTGGCTGGTGATATCTGATAATTTGAGATTTCTGTCCTACATCAAAATACAAGTGAATTATATAACCAGAATAGAACAGCCTTGTTTGTTCTAGTTCACCAAAAGAGATATTTGCATTTTTTAACATATAAATTATTATCCCAGGTCTTATCTTCTAATGCAATTACATGAGTATGATACAGTTATTAGCACATCTGAAACATCATACTGTCTGTGAAAGACTCCAGAACTCACTTAGCTCAACATAATCTTGGATTGCAAAGAAAAGATGGAAAAACTTGGTTTGAACAATCAATTCAAATGCTTTACTTAATCCAGGTAGGAATTAAGCATCAGCAAACACTGCCATTGAAACCAATTTCTTCATAAAACCTGAGCTTCAAGTGATGCATATTTTGCATTTCACATAATAATAACTGCCTTCACCTACATTCAAACACTTTTCTATTGCCCCTCCAAAAAGCTTTTAATATTTATTGTATAACTATTACCTCCTGCCTCAAAATTCCCAAGATTAGTTTCATTTTGCATTTGAAAATAATTAAATCAGAGTTTTACAATTAATTTTCTTTATCGAAAAAACCGACTGAAACAATGTCTTAAAAAGCCACTCAGTTCTGTGTTTATCCTGCTTAAATTGAATACATATGGTCTTTACCTTGTAAATCATTAACTCCCCAAACATTCCTAAGTTAAAATTAATTTCTGGCTGCAAAGCCTGCTTCTGCTGGACTTGTGACCCCCAAAACGAGAACAAAAACCTGCATTTTATTTGGGCATGGACCCCTGTTCTTAACTGCCATGACAAGTTGGAGTTATTACCTCCTGTCCAGCAACACCTGCCTTTAAGCCCCAATTACATTCAGCCATACACTCACTACTCCAAACTGAGGTCCATGAAACCAGATGCTGAGTGGAGAAGAACACATGTGCCTGAGCTTCTCATTTAAGCAAATAAAAACACCCTTCTTAGATATTTAGGGCTATGGGTATACTTGCAGAAATAAACATCTCCAAGTGGTGTGATCACCAAACCCAAGGTATTTTTTTCCCTTGGTGCACTCGTGGCTCCTGCTAAGGAGATTGTGGCAGAGGATGGTGACACTTGTCCCTCTCCATCCCTTTCTGCTGAGAATTCCAGGACACTGGGACAGGATAACTTTGCTTCACCTCTCAGCAGGGCACAGCTGGGTTCCCATGTGCAGTAACACAGAATCAGGAATCCCCCCTCTGTTAAAAGTATGGGGAGTCCTCCTAAAGAAGGACAAAGATAAGGTAGATGTATGTGAAGGACAGTGGAAAGATTAGGATAGAGAGGTATGGCAAAATAATGGAAGCACTGCACTGCCCCTTTCCTCAAGGCATGGAGGGAAGCAGGCATTTGTAGCTTTCTGCCACTTTCATCCTACTTATGTATAAATATCACACTGAAAAATAAAAAAAACCTGCAGATGTTTTTCATAAATAAAAATTGAAGCTGGCTACTAGGAAGAATCTGCTGCTAGAATAGCTGCTAGGGATAAAGGGACAGAGAAAGACTCTCAAGCAAACAAAATAACTAAGGAATGTGCATATTAGAGGTAAAAAATTGTCCCTTTCTATTAATTATTAAGACCTGCTTTCACAGTTGACTGAGAATACATAGATCAAGTCTCTCAAATGCTTCTGCTAAAAAATTAAACATATAATTTAGAAAAAGCTATTTTGAACATATTTTCATAATCACCACAGGCTGTTCCACCGTTTTCAATGCTGAGTTACTTGTTCTCTCTTGTGTCTGGAGGCCACAAAATAACCTAAGTTTATTATTGAAAGCCTTTCTGTAACCTACAGCTGCATCATTACCTTCAGCAAAGGAACATAAAACTTCCACTGTGACACTGGAGATGACCAGAACTGTTTTACTTTAATATACAAACAAATGTATATTGTTCACATCCCAACCCAACAAAAAAAGACTGTAAGAGGATTCATAGTTAGACACAGCATGACCGAGATCAAGAGCAAAACAAGATTATTCTCCTAAACACAACAATTATGAAAACACTGTAGCTGGTGTGTAATCCAAAAGCACTTCATTCATTATTAGGAAAGTCTTTCATCTGTTTGTGAATACCTACACTGAATTATGGAGGTATTTTTCTACCTCTTCAGCACACTTACCTGTATGCAGCACCATTAAGCTCTGGATGAACAACTCCAGGGTCCATGCTGGCCCAATGTGTAGCTGCAGTCAAGTGATCTTTGTTAACACAGTTTTTCAGACTGTCTGGAATACGACCTAAGATGAAGTGAGGAAGAGGAAATAAAAATGTATAAAAATTGTGTGCCTTATACTCTTAGTATGTCTATGTTAAAAAATACTTATAAATATTTGCATATTTAAATCAATACGTAAAATGACAAAAGAGCTTGTTTCTGATCCTTGCTGTACCCTTTTGCCTGGGACTTAGGCAATAATGGCTGAAATGCTCTGCTTAATTTTCATTTCCCTGTCTCTCCTTATCTCTTGTATACAGGGTTTCAATAAAACCAAAACCAATAAAATCCATCTTTCCAAGAAGCTGTAACTTGAATACAGAGAATGGTTACCAATCAAAATCAGTAATGCAGCCTCCTGCTTTCTGTCTTTAACAACACTTTCCTCCTTTTCCTTCCACCTGTACCAGCAATTAAAAACACTTAATGGAAAATACAGAATTCTGAAAGGAATTGTGCCATACACCTGAATATGACCAACACTTATTCCCTGTCCTCCTTATCTTTCCCTTCTTTATCTAAATTGCTCTTCACATTTTTTTACTGCAATGTATTAATCTTTAGCCATCCCTTTCATTCCTACATAAAATGAAAATAAACCAGAATTTCCCTTCTTCATTTCTTCAAAGCTTTTCCTTAACCTCTGAAGTACAACTGAAGTTTTAAGACTGGAAAATCTGCCAGCCTGATTCAGCACATACTGGACAAACCAGTGATTGCCTTCTGCAGATCTCTGTCCAACCCTGCCACAAATGACACGAGCAGATCCAACAAATACTTTCTTCAGAGCAACAGGAATGTTTCCACCTATTTTAACAGGAGAGAGATCAACTGGAGCATGTGTTTTTTCTGACATCTGGTTTAATGTGTCTTTACTGAAGTTCCATCTTACAGTGCATTTGCACACAGAGGGGTAGAAAGAGGTAATTTCTGCTGGCAGTGGTACTCCAGAAACCCTGTCAAAAACTGACCATGCTCCATCATTAAAGAATTCAGCCTTTTGTTTCCAGCTTCCCACTGGAAATTTGATTAAGGACTTCACTACCTTTGCCTGCTCTTTCTATCCATCAGCCTGGCCACAATGGGGCTGTAAAAAAGCCTTTTCACAAAATTGCTTTTTGTGCAGTGGATACCATCAAATAAGTGTGTTACTCCATGACTTGAGCTGATGTCCCTGAACCTCTCACACCTCCTCTGCACCAGCTGAAAGGGCTCCTAGCTCAATACTGAACAACGTGATGTACATGCTCCATTATGGGTGAATTCCAACCATCTAGATAGACATCATCTATGAAATGTTGCTGAAATATACATCCATCTAAACTTCTGCCAGAACTGTCCACAAATTTAAACAGTGTCTTTCTTCTTCTGATGTTTATCCTTCTCAATCCTGTCTTCCTCTTTGCCCCCCTCCTCCTTCATTTTGCTAACTTCTGTAGGCATGTTCTACTAATCTCCCATGCTTGCCTTCCTCTCAATTCCATTCCAGTGGTCCTCTTTATTTCATACTTGGAATGCTTTCAAGTTTAAAAATATATTTCAAAGTATTTAATCTCTGCTGATTACTTCTATTTTACACATCACAACATCGACTTTTAAGCAACAGCAGAAACACTTAACATTTTTATTGTCAGATGGTAGTCACAGCCTTCATTCCTACACTTCTCACCTTTTTCCAATTACTCTCCCTCTCTACACCCTCTCTTCTTTGTGCTCCCCTATGGTTTTCATAGATCCAGCTTTATCCCACATTTCCTGTATCTTTCCTACATTTGTTTCACTGCAATTCAATGTCATTCTCACCTCTTTAACGCTGGTCTCAGTTTGATCTTACTAAAAACCATATGCAAACGCTGAAGTGCTGACAGCTTCGATACAAATCAATGATACAGATCTCTGAGAGCACCACCACACATTTGAGGGAACTGTAGGTCTGCCTTCCCAGGCACATATGCTTGGGCTACTGCACAAATTTAACATAAAACTAACTCTGGATAGCTGGCTCTTCTTTAGCTTTCAGACGATGGCCTATTAATGCTGCTTTGCACATCAGTCCTCCCCCAAGCACGTATCAGATGCTGGTTTGTGCAACCTCTCCCAGAGCTATCTGGGAGCAGGCAGCAGTTACTGAACTGCTTACAAACAAATGTACCA
Source organism: Daphoenositta chrysoptera (assembly GCA_013397915.1). Classification (NCBI taxonomy): domain Eukaryota; kingdom Metazoa; phylum Chordata; class Aves; order Passeriformes; genus Daphoenositta; species Daphoenositta chrysoptera. The sequence continues at coordinate 861,776 of VZRO01003297.1, read as the reverse complement.
CTGGAGCTCTGGAGTACAGCCACAAGGACCAATTCCAGCAAAGGGATGGTCAGGCTCTTCAGGTCACCTCTAAAACAGAGTGAAATTGTCCAGTAAAGGACAATTCAGATCAGGAGTTTAAGAGGTGCCTTTAATTAGCATCCAGAGGAGAATCTTCTTTCTGTAAAGGCTATAAATGAAACTAAATTGCCAGGCCTCTCTAGGCACAAGCCAGAGGGAAGGCTACTGCCAGTGCTTTTTGTGTAACAGAGCAATGTGTTGGCACTGAACTACTCTCAAGGTGACACAGATGGCCCTGCGTGTCTGCAGAGCATTCAGACTGCATCGCCAAGGGGGATACAGCAAAGTCCAACTAAAGAGAAAACATTAGTGCTTAATGAATCATTTTCCAGTATGAAAATCCTTCCTTTTATTTTAGGCTACAAGGGATTCAAACCCATGCCAAATGGCTCAGTCCTCTCATTTTATTTATTAGCAGTGCATGTTAGAGACGTAACTGTTTTCTCTTATGTGAGCAGTTTACAATTACATGGCAGTTATATAACAAAGACACTCTGCCCTTTAAAATGCCAGACTTCTTTAGCAAGGCTTTAAAGAGGGGAACATCTAAAATAGAATAACCTCCCAACAAAGTACTGAGAATTTTACGCAGAGAACTGCTCATGACAAGTATAAGGGAGGGTCTGGAAAAGCTAAGGAAGATACCAGCAATACCAGGAGAACTTGCAGTCAAATTCATCAAATGGGTAATAGTTATATGCAACAAAGGAAAAGAGCAGCAGATTTTTCACATATAAATACATTTCTCTTACATGAAAAAGTACTTATTTTGCAGTGCCTGCCTTCCCTTTGTAATTGCAAAATACCTCCAAAACGACTTGCTCCAGTTCTGAGAAAAGACTCAGTGGGCATTTGCTCGTTTCTGTGTTCCAAATATTAGAAACAAAACCCAAGGCTGCTTTTTTCCAGCATCTTTCAAGACTGAAGAAATAGGTTTCTTAAAAAGAGAACGACACAGTGAAGGAGCTGATACCAAAGTGAGTCAGTACCTGTGATCGCCCTTCGGATCTCTCGTGCTGCTTCCTCCCGCATCTCAATTGAGGCTTGTTCACTATACCAGGCTGCATGTGGGGTACAGATCAGGTTTGGTGCATCCTTCAAGGGGCCCTGACTAAAGCTAAATGAAGATTTAAAACAAGGTCAAATGACAAAAAAATACTGGGGGGTAAAGGGAAAGCAGGGAGGGAATCCAGATGGATTTGTACATACACAGATTAATTTCTACAACAGAAAAGGATTGCATTTCTATTCTTTACTGAGTTTGTTTATAATTCTGTCCGTTAATTTAATGTACTACTCATGGTATAAATAAGCAACAATCACTTTTTATAGACTCAAAGGATAGAACTTAAGTATAGCAGCAACATTAGCTTCTGTCCAATGCACTTATTGTAACTACAGCCACTGCCACTCCAGTTCTGGGGCAGAAATGCATAAAGGAAACCCCAAAATAATTTAGAATGCCATTCCATTTGTCCAGTTCATCACAATTTTACTTTTATTGTATTAACCAATAAAGCTCTTCTCTTTCTGTCAATATGACGTTTAATCATTTAAAAAAAAAAATCTTACAATTATCTCCAAATCAGAAGTGTGTCCATCAGCAGCCTCAACGGCTTTTTGATAATTCAGGGGTTTTTTTTTCCTGTTATTTTTAACTATTTTTCTTTCCCATTCCTTTATAGAAACTCCACAGAAAGAAGGAAATTTACTTTACAGACTGTTTTTCAAGGAAAGCAATGAATCTGTGTAAAAGTGTTATCACAGATACAGAGTAAAGAAATTGCAAATAAGGGAAACTTGCTCCTCCTATTTATTTCCAGTTTTAATAATCTTGCAGTCAACTGTAACAACAGGAGAACAAATATTTTAAGACAAAAGCGTGCTTTCAGAGTTGGTCATAATTCATAAAATGATAGATTTCATCTGTAGTTCAATAAACATCAAAATATCTGGCAAAACCCTTGAATAAAGAGTTGCATGCTGCCATCAGATAGACATGCAGCACTGAAGCCAAAGGAAATTGTGGCTGTAATCCTGCAACTGAATCTCTGCAGATGGCATCTCCATGCAGCAAATGGGGCTTCCTAGAGGTGCAATGGGCTGCTTGTGCACATCCCAGATCACAACTGGGAAAAATGTATGTAGTTGGAAGTCCCTTGAGCTGCTACACTCTGGCTTTGCACAGCACTACTGCATTGTAATGACTACATTTAGGAGTAAATGAATCCAGGGTATGCATAAATAAAATTAAATATTTGTCATGTGGCATCGTGCCTCAGTAGATATAAAAATTCTGACTAAAAGGATATTACACTATTTTTTCAAAGGTTCTATTTCCCCCTCAAGCTGGGATGAGAGATACTGTCCTCTCTCCAGTCTTTACAACCTGCCCTGAATCTGTTCTTCTTCAAAAACTTATGTGGATTGTTCCAGTTAAAAATAACATTTTTCTCTGCCCAGCCTGAAAAAGGCTTGTCACATGCAAGGACTAATCCACAGCAGTCTGTTCTCAAGACTGAAGGACATATGAAATAGGCTCATTTTGGTAGGAGTGCTGATATCTCAATGCCAATGCCACTTAGGGGAGTGGTACATTTCTGCCTCAAACACTGGACTTGTCAGTCACTCAAAAACTCAGGCTTGTGCCAGCAGCCCTGCTACTGATAGTAGAGTTACCACTCCCCTGATAAAGGGTAAAACAAAACAAAACCTGCACTCTGACAGCCTACCTGAACTCTTTTTTTGCAACCTCTTACAACATTCATGGCTTTCCTGCAGGGGCAATCTGGACAAATGTCTTTTCCTTCAGAAAGGTATCAGAAGGCACTTACTTCTCACACCACATCTCAGCTCTCTGCCTTTGAAAGGCTCTGTTCAGGCATCAGTTGCCTCCAGAGCTGCATCAATGGCAAAGGTGCACTCCCCTCAAAGCCATGACCTGGATTTGAACTCAGGTCCCTGCTATTTCTACTAAATAAACCCACTGTTTGTTTTTTTTTTTTTTTCTTTGTAAGGGATTAAATCCTGGATGTCACTTTTTTCACTTCTAACCACATACACAAGCTCCATCTACATCTGCATTAGTCCAGTGCTGCACAGATTCATGTTGCTTTGCTAAGGAGCATTTAGCTACCAAATGAACGGAAAACTCAATTTACTTGTTGCTGTTGATTGTACCATGCACTAAGACTTAAAAATAAGAAAGTGAACAAAATAAAAAGAAAAGAAAAGGAAAAGCACCTGAATGGTTCTGACTCATGTACATCTAAGGCTGCCCCTCGTATCCTTCCTTCCTTCAGGGCCTGTGCAAGTGCTTTTTCGTCTACTAACCCACCTCGAGCTGTGTTGACCAGGAAAGCCCCTTGTCTCATCTAGGGAAAGTTAAAAACAAGAATGATGAAATAAAAAGAAATGAAATAAAATCGTTGTGGCATTATTTTTTACTCAAAAGAAGCATCCATTACAACAAAGGCTATTCAGCTGGTTTAAACTGTAACAGTTGTCTTCCCTTTCCATTGGAAAGTAACACCAAATGTGATGCTTCTAACGTAAAATGCTATTTCACAGCACTTAATAACCTTTTGTTTCTTTTAAGTAGTGTCTTTAATAGAAGCATTGTTTCAGATATTGTGCAGTAACATGATCAAAAGATACAACTGTGCATATGAAAGTGACAGATCATTTTATGCCTTTTTATTTCACTGTGAAATTGCATGACACAGAAACTACAGCACATTCTTAAACAAATTCATATTTTGTGGCTTTCAACTTTCACACAAATAAAAGCCTACATGAATTTTTCAGAAAAATCAATGCTTTTGGATTTTCAAACACTTTTCCCTTTAGTTGCCAAAACACAGTAGATATATGTATTATTTATTTTTGTTACTTCAGCTTCCTCCTCCCCTGTGAGACTTTTCAAATAAAGGTCTAAAGAATTCTTCTATTATTCAATTAAAAGGCATGAAAATGAATTTGGTTGAGAACGCTGTGTGCCCAGGAGAGAAGCTGTGCTGTGCATTGTGCAGATTAGCATTGTAGATGACACTGTGTGGGGAGAACTACAGGAATTTACACCACAATATATCCACAACTTGAAAACAAAGTGGCGGTTTAAATAAGAGAAATGGTACCGAAAAAAACATAAATTACAACATCCTGCTTCCAGCCACCCTGGTATTTCATCTTTAACAGATGTCTCAAACACCTCTGTGCATGAAGGAAAGCACATGAAGAGCAGGAGCCATGGTGAAGATGAATAATGAAAATCTCATTTTGTACTGACTCCGTCTCTCACCAGAAAAATAAGAAAACCCCAACATTTTGACACCTTCTCAACTTCATAGAACCTACACATCAAACTAAACCTTAGGTAAATGGATCCTTACACCAAATGCCAGATTCCTGAACAACAGAGAGGTTTGAATAAAAGTCAGCTTTTTTTTTTTTTTTAAACGAGGTCATAGGGAATATTAACATGCACATGCTTTCAGTGTTTTACAAGGAAAAAACCCACCACATTCTTCTGGCCAACTCTCTAAGTTTAATGTGACCCTGCCTCTCCCCCTTTGCAGATTCCTGGGCCTACAGGAGAACCATCCATTGATCTGTACAGCAAAAACTCCACGTACAGGAGCAGAACTAAAGGATGCTTCTCTCAGCTTTATGTAATTAACTCGGGAATCAGAACAGCAAAGAAACAAGGGCAGGATCTTAAGCAGGGCTGGTATCAAGAAGACATTCCTCATGGGAACAATCACTGCATCTCCAGTTCTTGGGTCAGTTGTGGGAATTGTGAAAAAGCCAGCACAGGTGGGCCATAAAGGCTCGTGGGAGCTCATATACCCTCTCTATTTCTGTGCAAATGGATAATGTGAGTTTTAAGTACAGCTTCGTGTGTTTACAGGCCCTCTAATGGACCTGAAAATTATCATTAAAGTGAACCCTGCTAAAATCTTCTGTCCAACACCCTTGCTTGAGTTTTCATTTTAGGACTATTTCCAAAACTCCAGAACTAGCACTAAGACACGTTCAAATCAAACAGAACATGTCTGCATAAATGCATTCTAGAGAGAATGAATTAGGTGACTCATGATAAACTGTCAGGGTGGATGCAGCTGGAGATGATCCTTAACAATGGGTGGAAGCTGGAAAGAGCTTTGCAGCTGGAACTGCTGACGTCTCCTAAATTCACCTGCACTAAACCTGCAGGGCTGCTTTATGAAAGTATTGTGTTTAAACTGTGTGTTTTTCTCAAATCTGTGTAACTAAAGATGACCTCGGTCTTTTAAGAGCACCTGAATACCACAGGTTCATTGAAACACTTCTCTGAGCTACTCTGGGACTACAAGGACAAGCAGGATGGCTAAAGAGAATAATGATTAATTCACTAGAAATGCTACTTAAAGAGAAGACAGACACCAAATTTTCAAAGACATTTTAAGTCATTTCAGATTCAACAAAATTCAGGGTGAGATTTCGGTGAAATGAAATGCACCATACTTCTCTGTACTTTGTTTAAAAACTGGTTATTACATGAGCATGCAATATTGGACAAAAATGGTATGCAATGCTCTCTAGAAATTCTAGGCCAACTCCAACATCTGTCAACCTAAATCAGAATATGGTCTACACAAACTAGGCAGTCAGAGGGGTTACAATTTCATGGGTTTCACATCTGCTTTACTATCCAGACTGCTTCACCCAAACTCTTATCCAACTCAAGAACTATTTGTAACACTTCAATTAATCCTTGCTTTGATCATGAAGGATAACAAATAGCAAGATAAATGCTTACAAGATACTTTTCAGTGCAGTTTATTACAGGCATTTAATTTCAGATGGTATTACTCAGTTTTAACATGTTTTCCTTTGTTTGCTTCTCTGATTAATGCACTGTGCCTTCTCCAAAGCTCAACACATTTCTCTGCCTCCACTCAAAAACTTCCTGTGATAAACTGGCCCCAGTTTCACATCTGCTGTAGAATAAAGTGACCACTGCTCAGTGGTCCCACTGAAGCCAATGTGATGCTTTTTGGGTCTAGGTGTCTGCTGGCCATACATCTCACCATGTAATAACCACTGAGTGTACATAGCCACACAACAAAAGACAATGTTCAGGGAAGGGTGACAGAGCTCTGTTCTCTCAGAGGTTTCATTGTAAGCTTCTTAATTTTTTAGAGTTTTAAATCCCAAATCCTGATTTTATGTTGCGATGGATTTGCAAAATCCCTAAACTCTTAAATCAAGAAGTGTTTTGCTCTGTCAGTTTTCTGCCATGATCCTACATGACTGTGGAACAGGTTAAGTAAGTTCTTCAGTTCTCAAGTTCAAGAGTAGTAGGTACAAACTATTTCTCAGAAGACAAGCAATGATTTTACTGCAAGAGAGTGCTACTGTCATTGTTACCAACNATATATATATATATAAAGAACAGCCAAATCAACTATTCTATCTTAGAGTGTCCTTCCTATACACTGCCTCCATTCTTACTGTCTCAGTGTTTTACTTCTGGCTGTTACCTACACTGAAGTTGGAGTCAAACTTTTTCATTAAGTGTCTGGCTTCTATTATCAAATTAGTCAATAATGGAGCAATAACTGCACCTAGATTTTGGAATTATTTTACATATTACCTACAACTTTAGGGAGAGGTTAGTACTAATTCCAAGAAACATTATTTTTCCCAATAATGCAATGCTGTAAATGAGCTCCATCCTTGAAGTGCTCTGCGAGCATCGGGACTGAGCACAGGGGGGAGCCATTTAGTCATAATCCTTAAATTGCATCGAAGGAACTCAAACTGAGGGACAACAGTGAAAGGCAGAATTGCTACCTGAAAATACACACGTGAAGGAATCAGCTACTACAAGACACAGAATAAGTGCTTTTACATCAACACCACTTCATTAAATCTGAGTGATATTAAGAAGAGCAAATTATTTCCACAAATGCAATGTTACTGAGCCAAAAAGACAGTAAAAGCAACAATACATAAGCAACCAGCTAGTTCCTAATCAATTATAGACCTGTTTGATATTAGGGCAACAAAACAGAAAGATTTCTATCAAATAAGAATCTGCCTATTAACAGAAATAAATGCTATACAGAGTTGGCAACCAGCACGGGGTGTGGAGGGTGCCCACAGAGATTATTACCTGCTTTATGGTGAAGTCATTAATAAGATGATGATTGTGTTCATTCAAGTTGCAGTGCAGGGTAACACAGTCACTGTGGAACAGCAGGTCCTGCAAAGTGCTCACCCGCTGCAGTCCCAGAGCACGCTCCATGCCATCCGAGAGGTATGGGTCATAGAAAATCACACTGAAGCCAAAGGCTTTGGCACGTAGTGCTACTGCTTGCCCAACACGCCCTGGAACAAGACAAACACACCATGAGAGCAGGTGTGAAGCAGCTGGTGCAAGGTAACCTCCTCCTTCCTAATGGGAATGCTGGTATCAAACCATAACGCTTTGTACAGCAACTGGAAATGCAGAAAAAAGCAGCATCTCCCATCCCACTGGAAATCATCACTGAGATTAGAAATGGTACATCTGCACTATTTCACACTGCCTGGGAACAAAGCAGGAGGTTTGCACCTTTTGTAACCAGATATCTGAAATGCCAGAAGATGTCACGTAATCTGCAATAATCTGTGTAAAGCAAGGCTTGCCTGCTGGGCCTGTTTATGGCAAAACACCACTCCTGTGAACACATCCTGCCAAGGGCTTATCCGTACCCAAGTCAAACCAGCTGGCTTTAATAAAAAGCTATAAAATTAATCCTCAAAAATGGATGCAATGACAGATAATTTGTTTAATCTGAAGCGCAACCTTTCTCAATACATGGAATCTCCTTTCTGGTATTTTCTTTCATTTTGAATAACATTCTTCCAGCATTAAAATGTCTACAAGAATCTTGTCATCTAAGGCTTTAAAAAAAATTTCATTCAGCTACCCGAATGATAAAAAAACACTGTACATCATATGGCACCTCCTTAAGAAGAGTGCAGTCCCATTTGGAATTCACACTGAACTTTGCTTTTCTGTTCTACTTTCCTTACTGTTGTATTTCAGAGCTGTGCCCAGAACTGCTGCATGGGCATGACTCCATACCACTTCCCTTTGACACACTACCAGTAAAACAGAGAGGGGAAAAAAAAACCCTGAGTACATCTAATGAGTTACAGGCACTTCGAAGAGTGAGAACTAACACACTTTTCAAGTTAGACACTTACAGACTAGATATTCATGTTAGAATACTGCAAATGTTGGATAAAGATGTCTCTAAAGCTACACTTGACACACCATAATAACAAATAGCTCGTTTGAAAAAAAAAAAAAGTCAATAAGTTTTCTTTTGTAACATCTAAGTTTGTTCAAAAAAAGCATCCAATTAACCCAGGGAAATCCCATCTCTTTCCAATTGTGCTTGAAGGGATTTCCCTCTGCTTTTCAGTTTCTCTTTGAATAAACTTCAGAAGCCACAGGAAGAAACGTTTTTTGTTGATCACTTAACATGAACGCAGCAATTCTGCAGTGCTTAGTGACAGATGTGCTTGGAATATTAAACAGTATATCAATCTGACAGGGGCTGTCTGCTTTTCTTTGGGGACACCAGGTTAGAACACTCTTCACAATCTTTCATTTCAACACTTGCATGCATGTTATTTGTTTGCTTTCCAAGCTGTTTTTATAAATTTGAATTAGAAAATTTTCAGCACAAACACTGTATTATTTCCAAATTTTGGCATGTTCACAGCTCAAGGAATCAGTCATGCAACTAAACATTTTTTTTTAATTTTAACAAAGCATATAACTGTTACTCCAGCCCCATTCATTTTCACATGCAACCTTCTGTCATCTGGGTTTTTTTTACACTATTTACAACACTAATACCTGAGGGGATTCACAACAGCAAAATCTCTTACAACAGCCTCTCCAGTTAAAGCTACACCCTTCCTTCACCCCAACCAGGCTAATAAACCAAAGCCTTCTTCAATGGGCACAAAAGTTTCCTTCAGAAACACTTGGGAATCATATCTCTATTTCTAACCAGAATTAGCCTATTACAAGTATTTTATGGGATAAAAGCCTTCTGCAATTGACAATTCATATACAGTCTGAGTCATTAAACAAACACACAGCTGGACACAAAGTTAATTTGCCAATTTGTTTTTAAACTACCATCTCACATAAAGAAGAACCACAAACCTATAACCCTTTTTTTCCTTTCCTGAGAAACTTCTGTTATATAAGACTCTCCTGGGTTTGAGGGGTGGTTCAAAGCCTCCCTCAACACACTGAGGACAACACAGCACAAAAAGCAATCCCACCTTTGGGACAGCTGTATGTTAAGAGCATATCGAATTGTTAGGAATATTCATGGCTGCTTCCAGGGAGGGAAAAATCTTAAGCTCAAAACCTTAAATGAATTTCTTGGTCTGTAGTGTGAGAAGAATGCAGAAAATGAATGTTGCATAAAATTGCAAAAAAAAGCAGAAAGCAACAAAGCATATTTTAGAAATCAAAATTCTAGCAAGGTCCATTCATCATTTCAGAAGACATATTCAAACACCCAAGTCTCCTGTTACAACCTCATCCATTCACTCCCCCACAAGTCTCCCAACTCCCCCCAGCCCAAGTGTCCCAATTTAGAGGTGTCTCTGACCTTGACCCTGCCAATGACCTGATCTGAGTGTGACAGCACAGCAGCTGCAGGTGTCAAGGACCCTGCTCAGCCCTTGGGCAATGAACACTCATCCTGTGCTGGTATTGCAAAGTTTTATAAAATGACCTTGATGCCATGGAAATGATGACCTGCCTGAAGACTTCCATGCAAGTAAAAAGTGCTTTCACTTAGCAGCTCTTCCCTGCCTGTGCAACAGCAAAGGAGAATATGGGTAATTTTTCCTCCTTCTTGGAGAACTCTGAAATGTGGAGAGTGCTGTTTCGTTACATTTCCTGCTGAGCACATTAAGAGAGCTAGTAGGACTGCTAAGACTAGATCATTTATTGCACAGTAATACCACCCAACTCAAGCTTTATTGTCTTAAAACAGAGGTTAGTAATTTGGCCAGCATTTAGGTAGGGCTGTGGGACTGTTGAGAGAATAGGGCAGGTGAGGAAAGACAAACTGAGGGATGACATTCACTGTGATGTGGAGACAAATTTATTTGGAAGAATTTCACCTTTCTTGGGTGAGGAAATGCATTAGTCATTAGTCATCAGCATTTCTCACTGAGAAGGAAGGGAAAGGGAGTGTGACTTCACTGCTGTAAAATTATCATTAGAGCAGAACCAGGGCCAGATGTCTATTCATCCAAGTACTTAGATGCTGCTGCTCATAAATATTCTTCCTTTAAAAAAATAAAACTTCCTCCATTTCTAGATATAAGGTAAAAAGATAGCTTTTTTTTTTAAAATCCAGGGCTTATTATCCACACTTGTGATGCACCACTTGAAATATAGGACACCGGATAGTAATAAAGATTAAAAGTGACAAAGACAGCTGTTTAATGATGTGATATTATTATTTATGTAAGGCTGAAAGAATCAGACACTTCACAAAGACAGAAAGAGGCATGGGCTGTGCCCTAAGGAGCTCAGGGGCTAACCAAACAACCCAACAATGACGGATGGGATCCAACAAGCACATGGAGGAGGCATTATGCTGTTGAGTCTCTGCTTATCTCCAAGCTCAATACAAGCAGAGGATGAGAGATGGGGTTAACTTTAAAGGAAGAACACAGAGTAATAGGATTAAGCAGGACAGACCAAGTGTCAAAGCAGGAATATGCATGAGAGGAGGCAAAGAGAAGAGAGTGGGTGATGGAAAGAAGGCAAGTGAGTCACGAAACTTGGCTAGATCAGTGGATAAGGAAGTGAGTAGCTGAAACTTTGGAGACACAGTCATTCCCTAGCACAGAGATAGGCAAGAGGAGGGTGTTTCTCTTTGGCAAAGTAAGAGAAAAGCCCAGGAACAGATGTTAAGAAGGTCTGCAGTTAGCTGTTGCAGCAGCAAAGTGATAAATTTAAGCAACCCACTGCTGAAGAGACCACAAGTTTTAAGAAAGAATAGAGAAACATATTTGTGGTTGAGAGGAGATGATCTCAGACACACGTTAATGACAAAGGACAGAAACTGAGACACTACACAGAAACAGAGGAAAGGGCTTAGCAACAGATGGTGAGAACTGTTTATTTTGTGTGTAATACATTCACTTCATAGCATCTGGGTGGATCATCACTTCTGACACTGACATGTCTAAATAATAAACGGAGGCACAACTCCAGAGAGTGGGGAGAGGCCACTAGTGAAGAAACTCAACCTAAGGACAACAACAGCAACATTTTGGTTGTAAATCACGTTTGAGTCTGAAAGTCAAGACAGGTAACCTCCTGCAGTGATCTGTACTAGAAAAGGGCGCACATCACAGCATAAATGCCTGAAGTGCTCACACAGAAATTCTGGTAGATCTTCTAAGTCTACATTTTTATTCTTCATTAATACATAGATTTATAGGAGTTGGTTAGAACAGGTCAGAATCAAAGTGTGGTGCCTACTTACATGCACACACAAGAAGGAAGAGTGGAAGTTCTCAAAAGTGACTTTGCAATGTAGTATTCCTTAAAATTGTGAATATTCTATTGTAGAAAATAAATAGGAACAAAAAAAGGCTAGAGATAATGACTGGTCAGTAATTGCAACAGGTGTATGCCCTTAAAAATCAGATTTTACTAGCTTTTTAAGTATACCACACACACAACAGGCTTGCTTTTTAAAACTAAAACCAAAACCTAGCATTTTGTAAGGCTTTTTACACATACTGGCAATCTGATTATCTACTTGTTCCTCTCTACTTTTCAGTCATCGAGAACAAAACCAACAAAACTCACTTAAGGACATCAATGATAGAAGACTTTGTTCAGTACAAAAAACCCCCCAGATTAAATGACATCAGTACAGATATCTCCAGTAAATATGCACACTGCATGTGAGCCAAAGCTTAAGTTTCAAAAACCAGGTATGCATTTCCATTTTGGAAACACTGCAGGAAACCGTCTATTATTTATGTACAGATGCTGTGACTGTGAGCACAATAATCATTGTGTGTTTAAATGAGATGCATAATTACATGAGTACAGATTTGAGAAAGCAGCTTCATGACTAACTTCTTGGAAGTCATATTTTAAAGGCAATTCTTTGATTGTGAAGATGGTTCTGGTGTATTGCACGCTCATTTAAATGAGTACTATGTAACACCAGGCTATTTTCAGCTGCCGAAAGTAAGAGTTTGTGGCTTGAGTTATTTGACAGCAATGTGTAACTGGAACAGTCATTTAAGCATGATGCTTTGTTGTCAAAATCATATTATTAATTCCTGTGGGTGAATAGCACAGCAATTACATCCACAGTCTATGAGATCTGTGTAAGACAAGCACATGACTGAATAATTTTTATATAGAAACTGACTTGCTTGTTTTTCTCTGCTTCTGTAACAGACAGTAATTAATTCATCTCAAGCAAGCCTGTCCATCTGTTGGATGCTGAAAAACATTTAGGGTCACTCAGAGAGGTAACTAGGTGATTTTATTAGGTCTGGAAACATTTCAAACTTTCTTGCACATATTCTTCCTCTCATTAGAATTGAAATACAATTTCAGATCCAGCTCAACCAAATGCACCAAGTAACTGCTCTGCAGGATGTTACTGCAACAAAGACTTTTTACTTACGTAAAAAACAGCAGAAGGAAGAAAGTCCAAGCAAAAGCAGGTATGACAACAGATAAGGGAAAAAACATGCACGTGTAACTGGGCTGGAGTCGCAGGATCCTTGTGTCCTGGGTTGCAGTGTATTCTATCACCATCTACATGAACTGTTGACACCAGCTGGGTGATGTTCCTGGCCTCCACCCTCCGGACTATTTTCTGTTAATGGGTTCATCAAGATTTTGCCACATGACTCACAGATAACCCACTCTGGACTATCTTCTGTTAATGGCCCATCAAGGCCTCGCCACATGACTGACAAAATTACATCATCCCATTGGGAGATGCTCCACCCAGAGGGAGGAGACAAGCATTCCATCCTGGATATAAACTGGGATTGCAAACACCACAGGCAGCCCTGTCTACTGGCTTCCCAGAGGAGAAGAGCTACCACTGGACTTTCAGCTGGAGACCAGATCTTCCACAGAATCACCACTTCAACTGAGCTACTTCGTTTGGATTGCCACCACCACCCTAACAGGATGTCAGTTTGTATCTGACTTTGTCAGTGCTTTTCCTTGTATTATTTCACTTATTTTTAATTTTTCCTATTGAATTTTATTCTGACTTGCGATCTCCCACTGGTTTGTTTTCAAACCAATACACCTTGTCCTGGAAAAGGGAAATGATGTGTCCTTCTCTTACAAGCAATGCGCCTGACAGCAAGCAATACGGCAACGTACAGAAACTCAAAGAATTGAGAGAATATCAGCAATAAAGTTTTCTGAGGAAAATTATTATGTCTAAAGGGAAAACATTTGAGTTATAAAAACACCAGGAATGAAGTGGGATTATAAACAATGCTTGACATGGAATGAACCATGCATTCCATTCTTACCATTCAAATCTTCCCATTTCTTTAAAGCAATGCAGAGCAAGGAGCATGAAACCACGTGTGAAGCCAACGTACCTAATCCAATAATGCCCAGGGTCTCCCCTCTGATGCGGGCAGCTCCAGAGGCCACCTCCCGGATCTGCTCGACGCTCTGTACCCTCGTGCCTTCCCGCAGGGCCTGGTGGAGCCAGGTGGTTCTCCTGTACAGGTTCAGGATGTGGCACATGGTGGAATCTGCAGTTTCCTCTACAGAGGCGGCTGGCACGTTACACACGGCGATCCCTGCAAGCAACGGGGGACAGGATGCCAGTTCCCAAACAATCCTTACTTTTTCCCATTTAACATTTCCCATTTAATACAGGAGCACGGTGTTTAAAATTACAGGTATTTCAACGTGTCTTGCACAAATACTGAGTTTCTGACTGTAATGGCAGGCAGAATACCACATAGTAGTTGACAACTATGTGCCAACTTATTTGTCTGATTTTCTTATTACTAATTATCGTGTTTTTATTTATTGCAAACTAAGGCAGATAGTAAACAGGCCACTGAAATCACTAAAGGAAAGCACTGAAGTTGTCTGATAGTTTAGAACATGAGTCTTGGGGTAAGCATTTTACATTTCCACTGAGCTTGGTGTTTTGAACAGCAAAGAGAAGTCTGCCTTGCTCTCAACAGTGTGGTCATGGTTTAGGTTTAACTGTGTGAGTTAGCCTTCCACCACTGAGCAAATACCCTCCCAAAAGCTATCTGTGCAAGTTACAAAAAGGATAAAATAATTTATAATAACAGCAACTCTTATAAAGCCCTCACAGGATGACTGTTAGTAATTCCAAATCATGTATAGGCAATTGTGATATGGGAAAGAGCAATCTGTTACATGTTGCACAGTGGATTTTAGAACTACAACAAAAAAATCCCAGGCTTCTCCTGGTCCCCCACATTAAAGGGAACCCATCTAATTGTCAATAGCAAAATCTGCTTCTGCATGGCATTCAAAGGTAATGCAAATATTAAGTCCATGTTCCTAACAGCTGAAAAGTTACCAGCTGAAACAAGCATAACATCAAGCAGCTTTAAGTGTTACAGATTTCCACAGGAAACTGTGGAAGGTGGATTGATTCAAGATTCACATTAAGCCTATTTTACTTCAAAAAACAGATAAAGCAACAAGTGATTGTAATTGCATGCAAGTTATCCCAATCTGCTTTTTACCTTCCAGTACTCAATACACCACAGTTAAGCAAAATGTTTGCTTGAAAAACTTTGTGTCCTTTTTGACTTGTCTCTCTTCAGTCCTTCCATGTACTGCATGTTCTCTCTCTAATCACCATCTCCCACAAATGTTTGTGTCTCAGTTCTGCTGACTGAGACAACAAACAGCACACAGTATAATTTCATGGTGGAGAAGAAAAAAAAGGGTTTTGTATCCTAAAAACACTCAAAAACTCTTTTCACTGTTTGGGTGTTTACATAGCAAAATATTCAGTAAGCCCTCAGCTAATGCCAGCGTATCTTATGAAGCAAAGAAGAAGAAACATTCTCTTCACAGCCACAATAGTAATATGGCAAATAATAAGCTCATTCTATATTTATTTATGTTTTACATTCAAATGTCTTTATTCTGCTGCCCAGTACTTTTTTACAGCTTTCTCTACACCACTAAAAACCAGTACAAGGAACTTGCAGAACTATTTTTCTTTCCTCTGCTGCAGAGATAAGCCTGTCTGCTGAGTCACTGCCCTTAAGAGTTACAGGAAGATATACCAGCATCATCTGCTGGAATATTAATCTTGCCATCCTGCTAACATCATTGGTAGCAGGAAACTCACCACTTTTAAAAATGGGAAAAAAAGCTCGACTGGGAGGGAGAGGTGAAAGACTGAAAAATAACATCCCTCTAAGTACCTCACATTAAACATTTGCATTTGTTTATACAAAAAAAGTCTTTTTCATGGAGCAACAATGCAGGTTTTAGATGGCAACGTAAATTTAATAAATGTGTCTCCTAATAGCTGCCATCAACAAAATTATGCTTTAAAAGGAGCTTAAAGAGTTATATTATGTATTTGGGAAGAGAAATAATATACCATCCTCCCTAATAGGTTTCCTTAGGAAACAGAGGGAACAAAAGTCAGATAATTCTTCTCCTAAATGGCAGGAATTTATTTTTCCCTATTTTTCTTCACCTTTAAAAGCAGCTCATTTTTGAAAGGCAGAGACATAGTGAACCACAAAAAGCAGTAAGAGAGAGGCAAGGAAATGAAGAGACATTTCACATAGGAAAAGACAGCACACTCTCATCTCATATCCATCGATCTATGCTCCCTTCTCTTTTCCCATTGCTTTCAGTGATTTTGTGCACAGATTCAATGCTGAAAAATACAGGAGTCAACAGGCATTACCTGGGCTCCCACTTCACTTGCATCCAGCTACACCCACAACTTGTATGTATTTTCTATTAATAAATTAATAAAACAATTAATGAAGTGGAGAAAAAGCATGTTTTATCCAAGAAACGCATATTTTCATACTTTCTAAGAAGATTAAAAGTGCTAATATAAAATAATGCTTAATAGAAAAAGCTGGTAACAACCCCATGTGCCAGCTCTAGGAAAAGTAACTCCAGAAGTTACTACAGAAGTTCAGGAATATGTTGGACTCTGTGGTCCAAGTCTATATTTCAAAAGCAAATCAAAGCTTTTTATAAAAAGCAGATCACTCTCACAGTACCTCCTTAAGATTTGTATTACTTGCACTCATTCAACAAATGGAAGGCTCTTTGTCTTAGTACTATTTCATTCAACCATTTCACCCAAACTTAATATTACAATCAGATTTTACACTGTAATCTTTCCAGCATTTACTGGCTTTTGACAGAGTGGACAATTACATTTTGTAAATTAAGGGATGAAACAGGTTGGACCCTAACTTTTCAACTCAGTCTCATCACAAGATAGGAATGGAATGGTGAGGAATGTGGCCATTTAGCATTTCATATGAACAAGAATTTCCCAAATCTGCTGTACTCTGGCTTGAAAAATTATGTGACTGCACATAAGTTATAAACTCAGGTTACAATCCAGGAGAGAGACCTGCAGAAGAAACAGCCAGCAAACCTACAAAGATCTTCCTCTTATCAGGGATTTTCCACACAAACTGGGCTCCTGACTGGTCAGAGCCTTTGAACTGCACCTACATTTGCCTTTTGATCTAGGATTCCAACCCAGGCCATCTCCACACACACAGGTTTTCTGGGGCTCACAAGACATGTGCCTGATTGTGGCACCACTTAAAGCAGGCAGAACACAGCCTTGCACACTTCAGCCCTGACCTGTTCTTTATAAAACCCAGCAAGGAGTGGTTAAGGTTCTGCCACCATTACAAAAGGTGAGGATTTTACTATCATTAGCTGAAAACCAGACCACACTCCAGCTCCTCACTACACCAGTGAGGTTATTGCTAGGACTAAGCACTGTCACATTGAAATATATGTTTCCAAGATCTTCCCAGAGTATAATGGGAAACATATTTGGTCTCCTCAAAAGAGAAAAGAAACAAAAGAATATCTTTACTCCAAGTAATAGGTTGACCTTTACATTACAGGTAGGAGGTAGTTTAACCTGAACTAAGAAAAGTACAAATCAGATTGTTGCTTTTTTTACAGTCAAACGTTAAGCACCATCTCTTCATAGTTCCAGTAGCTGAATTTATTCTGAAACAGCAACAACTGATTCTCCTACAAAATCAGTATTTTTATTTTATGGAGTGGTTTAGTATTAAATCTCATGCATCATAAATAAGTCTCAGACAGTTGATAATGATCTCATTTTTTATTCAAACTGAAGTAGTATGCCATGGTGATGGAATTATATTTTGTAATTGGATTATAGCAGTAGTAGTTAAAATATACAATTGAGGTAAAAAAGAAAGAGATGAAAAATTATGGCCTTACTCCTTAGGTTTATGTTAAGCAGGCGGATTGTCATCCTGCCACAAAGCTGTTAATATTATCACTTAATTAACTAATGCTAGTATCTCCATAATGAGTTTTATACTCTGATGAGAAAATTATACAGCTTACATATGACACTAGCAAAAAATACACAGAAAACATTAATACAAAGATTTAGATGCTATCAGATTTCTGGAGGCAAGTATAAGATGCAAAATAAAGTCTGTAAGAGCCATACCTAAATCTCCAGCAGATTTGATGTCAATATTATCAAAACCGCTGCCAATTCGGACAATTATTCGAAGTGCTTTAAATTTCTCCAGGTCTTCCCGAGTTAAAGTTATGGTGTGATACATCAGTGCACCCACTGCTTCATTTAGTACCTATAAATAAAATGGAAGAAAAAAACCTTATTTTATATTTGTCTTTCACAGACTCTCAGCTTAATCTCATATACGTACTTTCAAGTATAAAAAGACTGTAAAAGCATTAAATACAGATTCAGGGTTTTTTTTAAGGTTATTTCTGCAAATCTGCCAGCCTCTTGGTAAGTCTTTTTCCACCGGAAGTCTCCATTCTTAACATGATGGGATCAGCTTTGAAAGAACAAAGTGATCTGTATTTGTGCTCTTAGTAAGAGGGAAAACTCTCCTCATTCCCCAGGAAATGCTCTGCAATAGTGACCCCAAGTACAAGTGCCACTGGACTGCAGCTGCACATGCAGAAGAAGTCCAGCACGGGAGCAAAGACTCCCCACAAACAGTGCGTATTTTATGCTTGGGCCGCTGACATTCAGCTCTGAATGGAGCTACAGAGCAGAATCTCCTCACCACACGCAGTGGTGCAGGCATTCACTGCCCATTAAACCACTTGACACCTGAATAGAAAACATTCAGTCATCACAAATCCACAACAGAGAGTGAAATCTGTCAATTCACACACAGGAACAAAAGTGTTTGCCCCTCAGTTTACTGACACTGCAAATAAGCTCTCACTGATGGAAAACTAGATGTCACAAAAATTGGTATTAACTGAGATGCCAAACTTGACATTATCCAGGAAAATACAAAGCCTCTGAGAAATAAGAAATTGCATGAAAGCAAAAATGCTGCAGAAAATAACCCCAAACTTGTGAGATAACCAAAAAAGCAAAAATAAAAGATAATCAGAAGCTCCTGACAAGTTAAATTATGTTAGAGTGCATCCAATCTACTCAAGAGCACTTAAGAGGAAGGGGTGTGGAGAAGGGAACCAGACATGCCCAGCAGTTTTAAATTCTGCTACCAAACAGTGACACGGCACCCCACACAGCTGATACAAGTTTATTTTTCAGATAGCAGAGAGTATTTTCCTCTTTATATGCAAATGGCATGATTTTACTTCTTCAAAACACTTCCCTGTGCTTGTACCTTCAATGCACTAGCTAATATTCTAATGTTCTATGAGACAAAACATTCACAAATCATTTCAGTAGCTAAGCCAGCTGTAATGACTTCAAGAGATTCCTATGACACACTTCACATTTAAGTTCTGCAGAGGCTCTAAATTTCTTACTCAAACTTTTGGGTCTGGTACATGTACAGATTCCATCATCTGAATTATTTCTGCTCATAAGAGCATTTCCTAGCGTACTGCAAGGTCAGTAAAAATAATCAACATACATAATTCTAAAAAAACTACTGCAGCAAAGCAGAGTTTTGCACACAGAGGATTACAATTGTTGGAACCCAGGATCTGCAGCAATGTTTGAAATTAAAATATATGAAGAAAACAATCAAAAGAAAATGAAACCAAACTCCATAAAAATGAAAGAAAAGCCCTTATTACTGAATACTTCACAAAATTATTTATGTTATTTCAACATGTGTTTCTGGACTGAGAACCTCAATTCTAAGTCAGATAAAGACCAGATTCCTTTGAGCAGAATTTGCATTTACTAGTAAGAACTGCAAAAAAAATATGAATTACACATCCTTCAAGAATGCAGCTACAACATAATTCAAAGACCAGCTGTAGGCTCTGATCTTATAAAATGATTACACACACACAAAACTCCTTGATTTTAATGGAGCAAACAAGTCCTTTGGAGATTACATCCAGCAGTTCCCAATCAGAAAGACAGCACTCACCAGAATGTGTTACCTTGAGCTGTTACACAGGGTTAATAAAAACCCAAACCAGTTTACTGGGTTTGCTTCTCCAGTGACATTACAGCTGGCATGGACCAAGCCTGAGGCACCCTACACAAGAACCAGTCCCTCTTAGGACCAGGGAGCCCACCTAAAATGCCCTTAGGTTATTCCTGCTCTCACTTAGAGGCTGAAATAAAATTGTTCAAGAATCTCCCGGTCTCAATGATGTGGAAATTTCTTCAAATTCAGTCGCAGCGCTTGTTGCTTTCAAGCCTCAAGGTCAAGTTCTTTATGATATCCTGGACGTCTCCAACAAGCCATGTTCCCTGTTTTGTGTTGTACCACATGTATTTTCCCCTGTCCCTCCCAAGGCTGCTCTGGATGGCTGTGCTGCAGGAGAAAACATCTGTGTAGCTGTCAGACGAGCAAAAATTGAAGAAGCTTAGAAGCTCTGAGAACACACCCCTAAGGCTCTCTGACAGCCAGAGCCTCCTCTCCCAGACTGGAAAATGCCACTGGTGTGTATATTTTGGGGTGCAGAGCTGCCACTGCTTTAAGGACTACATCCAACAGGGGTTAAAGCACAGCTGAACTGGCTCAGACATTTGTGTTTTAAAATCAGAGTGATTCACTTTGAGAAGCAGATTTTCATCTCATAATCATGCATACTTTATTAACTCAGTCAAGACTGGCATTTGGACTCCAAGAGCACCAGTCTGGACCCATTACACCACATTTTTCAGGCACATTTAGGTTATGGCTTGGCACTAGGAGGAGACAGAAAAGTACTGGAAAGCTTGGGAATGTGTTCAATAAAAGGAAAAATATTTGCTAGCTATAGCTTAATGCTGACACCAGCCATTTCCACAGGCAGTTATTTACCCATCACATGGGATATAGAACAAGCAAATGCAAGTGACAAATCTTTTAGAATTTCTTTTTAGTGACTGAGCCTCTCCTAGGATTATGGGCTAGTTAGCAAGGAAATCCACTGCTAAAAATGTAATACCCTGAAAGTATGTTTTATCACATTAATCTGGTAATTTAATTATGTCACTGCTTTTTGCAACTGGACATGTGACCAAAATATGCCAAAAAGGCAGAAAACAATAGTAGAAAATCGGAAGTTAGAAACATTCAGCATCGCTGAATGTTAATAATGCCACTTAGATTTAAAAAACAGTGAAAGTTTCTGTATTTTGGAATTATTTCCATAAATTATACTCTCAGTCATTACATATATTAAAGCCACACAAGGAAGTCTGACAAGTTTGTCAATGAGTAAAATCAAAACCTGACCTAAATCTGAATATAAGAGATGAAACTGACAACGAGCATAAATATCAACAATTCCAGAAAACGAAATGATCTTTAGAAAAAAGTAACTGTGCATAGGAGCAATTTACTGATGTTTTAACAGAAGTGGTGGATGCATTGAGAAAATCAGGGAGAACATCTTCTTCCCCATCATTTTCTGTAATGAACTCGATGGAATTTTTACCAAATTCAAGAACAATTTTACTACAAAGAGATAAGACTTGTGAGATAGCAGACAAGGCAGAAATTCCAGACCAGCCTGAGTAGCAGCAGTCAGACCATGCTCTTTGATGATTTCTTCCAAGGAAAAGGCAATGGAAAAACCTGACAGAAAATGGGCAGAGTCAGCTGTGTTCCTCCAGCAGCCATTCCTGCTTCCATCACACTGCAACTGTGCTCCCTGGGAAGAACGGATCCGAGGCAAAAGCTGAAACATGGGACATGAGTTGGCTTCCTTCTGTTACCAAATTATTATTTAGCTCACTTGCCTCATTTCTGTGCCTTCAGACTTCCTTCCAGGTGGAGCTACCACTCACTGTTGAGAGTCTTTTTCATACCCCATTCCATGAGCTGACAGCTTTTCCAATCACAACAGCTTGGACAGGTCTTTCTGCTGTTCTTCACCCTCAAAATGACCACTCTGCTTTCACAACATGCCAGGTCACCAAGGCTTTTAGGGAACAGATGACACAGTAGTAGGAGACACTTCTATTTCCAAGAATTTAACAAATCCTGAGTACTGATTACCGAAGTATTTGGTACTGATTTACCTTCTTAAACATTTTCTCATCTACATTTTTTGCCCTTTCTTTCAGCACCTCACTATTTCAGCCATCATGCCAAACATCACACAATCATCACTGTGACACACATGCCTCATTATTTGGGGAAGAACTCTGAGCATCTTGCTTACTTTTACAAAAACAAACATATCATAACATGCTAAGAACTAAACAGCAAGGCCTCTTCTTGGAGCATCTGAAGACACTTCTAAGATTTGATTACAAGAGGCTGATCCCAGATGCTCATGGATCAAATCCAGAGCACAGAAACATAACACAGTACATAAAATACCAAAGTACTTCAATGCTGAGAAAAAAGAATTTATAAATTACATGATGAACATGACAAGGTATCAATCTTAAAAACAAAAATCATCACTAGAAAGTGCTGTATTTCATCTGGTTCTAGAAACTACAAAGTGTTGCATTTCTTGGACTTGAAGTTTGATGTGTCATCCCTAAAAAAAAAACATGTTCCAGTGTCACCAACAGACTTGAGATATTTTGCACATTTGGGTGGAACAAATGTACATTACCAAAACAGAGTAGGCCTTTCCTTATTTAACTTGCAAAAAGCAGCTGCACGTTGAATTTGTAACCAATAGTCTGTCACACGGGGAAGGCTGCAGAGACTTGGAGCTGCTCTCAAAGCCTCCCTACAACACTGCAAAGGGTCCATGTGAAACCAACACCATCAAAGCTAAAAGGAAAAGCCAGTGTGCTCAAGTGGTATTTAGTAGCTCTCCAAAGCTGTTAGATTGTGCTGTTTTTTACAAGTTCTTGCTTCTCTTTACAAGCTCTCAGCTCCCTGTTAGGTTCCTATGATCCATGGTGCTGTCAGTAAAGTACCCATTTCATATAAACTTTATTCAGTCAGGACAGTCTCTAGTGAGGACCCTAAACCCTAATACTTAAGTTTACACTGTCCATAAATACAAGTATAAATATTTTACACAAACATAAACAAAACTTACTTGCAGGGTCCTGAAAACACACTCTCTAAAAGCCACACGCTATATAAAATCCATATATATACATGTGACATATATATATGATAGTGTATTTCTAGTCCTCTAAAAATTAAATCAAAAAATATATATGCATACAAACAGACACATAACTACATAAATAACCTGTATAGTCTATACCAAACTTCCTATTAAATACTATATTGAAGCCAGTATTTCCAAGCCAGGATTTACTGACTATTACATGCAGTTTTAATGACAGAAGTCAATTTGAGAATATAGACTCTGATAAGGCTTTTACTAAATAAAAGGTTTCAATGAAAAATCTTTATCAGGAGTTCTGAGTGTTAGTTTGTCTACTAATAAGGCAAATTGCATCTATTCATAAGGTTGAATTCAGGTCAACTCTATCAGACACTACAATGGATTGAACATCTATACCAAGGATATTATGGAGTCATGGAAGTCACTGGTGACAACACATCAACCCAGCTTTTTCTGAAGTCTTTCAGAAGGAATCTGATCCAAAGCTCATTCGGTTTCAGTGCATCTACAAGGTTTTGGATCAGCTCCGAGGTGACAACTTACTCCCAAACAGACATTATTGTTTAGAACAAGGCTGCTTCCTTTCAATCTATGTTCTTTGAGAATTTAAATCTGATGGAAAACTAAAATGCTTCAACTGCATCATGAATATAAACAGCACTGATGGTGTAAACACAAGCTTTACTGCTAAACAAAGAATTGGAAGCTGGAAAAATCATCTCACTTAACCATTGCTGTAACAGGGACAAATCAAAGAGCTAAACAACAGCACCATTCTGAATTAGTTTGTATCAGTTTCAAAACATTTGTTGCTTTTCAGCTCTTCTTTGAAATGGTCTTTGATAAAACTGCCATCACTAGAACTGTTTCTACATTTAATTCCTACGTAGAAGTGTGACTGAAGAATTTCAAGTTCTGTTGAACAGGAAGCTCAGCTTCAATTTTTTAACTTGAAACTACAAATATGGAAATGTAGTATCCTTTTGAAAATTATTTTACGTTGTGCTCAGAAAACAGGAGTCAAAGGATCCAACAAATTCTACCTGAATCTCTGCTAAGGTTTGGGCATTGGTTTACCTAACAGAGTCTGCTCCCACTTCCACCCAAGGACTACTCACTGCTCTCATCAATGTTCTGGTGAACTGGGTAAATGATTGAAACTGTAAATCCAGTCAACCACACACTTTTTTCTTCTACCTGATTTGCAACAAGATGTAGGAAAGCACATAATTATAGAAAATAAGAGAATGAAAAAACATACTCAGCTTGAAATGAACTCTTGAGTTCTTTCCAGCCTGTAAATTTTGTTTTTAAGACCATTCCTAAGCAGCTGTGCTTCCTGTCTTTTCATCTGGGTTTGCAAGAATCACTGTTTTCTCTCTGCTTGGTTGAGATGTCCATTACCAGCTCTTGCACATTATGTTTACATTTATCCCTCTGAATCTACACAGCACTTCCATGTTACAGAACATAGAACAAAGGTCAGGAAGCCCAAAAAGCAAAGAACATGAACTCAAAAAAATCTCGGGCGCCACAAAGACCTCAAGGGTGTGCTTGAGTCTGTCATGCCTTCAAAGGTACCGAAGTGGAAAAGAGCAGCAATATTGCAGGAATCAGAGTGCTGGGTAGGCTGCCAAGGAGCCAGGAAAAGCAGCAAACTGTGAATGGCACTGAAACGAAGAGGGATTGGGAAAAAGAGGAGAACAGACAACGGAGCATGAGATAGTGAAAAAAGAAAGTTGACCTGGAATGAGGATGGAAGCAAGCTAAGTGTTTTTAAATAATTTTTTTGGATGAACAACTGTATTTTTGGCAGAACAAACCAAAACGCTGTGTACACTTGGAAGCAGTCTTCGATAGTTACTGAGAGAACTTATTTACACATCATTAATTGTAAAATAAAAGCCAATTTAAGCACAGTGAGTAACTTTTATAGACAGTAATGCAATCTCTAATAAGAAAGAAATTTAAACACTGAAATCTTAAAATATTTTTACCCTAAATGACAGAAGTTTTCTGATAGGATGCAATGAACCGAACTCCCAGTTTTGCCATGATAAGAGTTTGACAAATGTAATGCTCAACTTCCCACAGCCATATGCAACATCTACAATAAAACAGAACTTAGGGGTTAAGGGATAAACACATCTATTGCAGCCTTGCAGACTGGCTTGAAAATAAACAGCTTTTTCTAGGGAGAATGGGAAGCAAAGAGACAAATCAAAAACCAGTAGAACCTCACACGTGAGTAATTTCTGAAGAAATGCAGAAGTCCTCTAACTACAAAGTTATTTCAAAACGTTGGGTCACTCTCAGTAAATGTCAGTATTCACTTAAGCACTGGCAGCCTGATTTTTCAGAAGGAAGGAAATGTATCTTCACCATCCAAGTTGCCTTCCAAAGCAGTGGAAATGGGAATGAATGCTTTGACCTGAGATGAAGCAGAGCTCTGCTACGTGTTATCATTTATTTGCAACTTTACAACTTGTTACTTATTTTCCACACTTTAATCTCTTCAGCCATAAAAACTGATTGACAAATGAACTCTTGGCAGAAGGGAATTGCTACAGAACTGCAACTCAGGTATTACGCAGTTTGGAGAAAACTTTCTTTAATGAGCCCACACAGTGAGGTATCGTGTGTTTGACCCTGCCCACAACTGGCATTCAAATCCTCACTTCTTTTCCTCATTTCTGTATGTGTTAAAATCTCTCAGCCTGCTTGCTCCTCTATGAAAAACTACATACTTTGTACTTTGCCATCTCACAAGCTATGATAAATTCCCCTTTCCACTCTATTTCCTTGAAATACTGAAAAGACAGTATTTTAAACCCCAGTCCTGTCCCTGAAACTCTCATGACCAGCAGAAATTCCTTCTTTAGGTTCCAAAATATTAATTCCTCAAACTCTGACTCCTCACACCCCTTTGATCAAGGCTCCACAACTGTGCAAGCTGAGTTAATATGGGTTCCTACTTTCCTACTCATCCTTCTGCAGTCTTTCACTCCTTTCCTCCCCATCTGATTCTTGGTTCATGCCTTTTTTTTCCCCTCCCATGACATTAATCTACAATCACCCATCCAAGAGTATCAAACAACATCAATCACCTTTCAAACCCCATCCTAAACTTCCCAGCCTCTGGCTTGCTCCCTGCAACTTCACACTAAGTGCATCTGTATCTGCTAACCTGTTAATTCAGCACCTCTTCCTAATATATGCTATCAAAATCTGTGTTTCAATTAGCAGGACACCATCATTTAATATGGCCACGAATGTGCATTCATAAATACATGAACATTTTAGATAATGCTTTAAATATGCAACTCTTGATTTTAAAACCTTTTGTGAAAACAATTTTATATTTAGCAAAGCAATATTGTATCTGAAATACAGATATTCCTCTACTCTGAAGATAGGTGAAAAATGTAATTTTTCCCTGCAGATGAACAGTGAACACTTTTCACACAAAAGTGAACAGTGCTCAACACTTCATGAAACTGATCTCTCAGTCTGTGTTAAAGGAACACAACAATAGGATAAGGAATTTAGGTTTGTGATTTTTGTTGCCAAAATTTATGACCTTGCAGACCTGAACACTTTGGGACTGCCTCATCCTTTAGACAAGTGAAAATCTGTATTATGGTGTTGTACTGATAGGTAGTGAAAATCTATTTTCTTGATGTATTACTGAGCATTAATTATTTTTGTATAATAAAAAGCAAAGTATGCAAGCTTTAGTATACTCCCCTCAATACAGTATTGTTGTGAAGATCAGCAACAGATTACCTATGTCACTCACCAGTTATTCAAATACTTTTCCAAACCTGCAATTTGAGAGATACACATTCAGTCTCAGGATCTGAAAAGTTCATTCATAACACACCACTGATAACTGAAATACCCTGTGTGTATGCAAGGCATTTGTGGCACACAGGAATTCCCCAGTCTTGATGCTCCAGAAGTAAATGATGATTTTAGTAAGCAAATCATAAAAGTATACACGTGGTGCAGTAGCCAACACTATAGTGTTCACCCAAAGGGCAGCCTGCTCTTATCTACTAATAAAAGTAGAACAGCATTTATATTACTTATTCTCCATGTGTCACTTAGTCCTTGTAAATGGAATCCATGTTACTTCTGACTGTGCTGTGAGATAGGAAAACAGTAAAACAAAAGCAACTTCTCAACATGACTGGAAAGAAATACACTGAAAAAAAGCATTCTATCATATTTTAATTTTTGATATATAATAAAAGGGAATTGAGGAAAAAATCTTGGGTTTCCCCTAAATTAAAAAAATGTATATTGTCTTGGAACCTTTTAAGTTAATCTTTATTTTATTTAAAACCCTCAACAAACACTATCTCTGCAGATCCATTATGAAGGAAGACTGAGAAGTTTTCAATTCCTTGCATGTGTTCCCAGGTTATGTTGATATTCACCCCATTTTCCATGTAAATTTTGGGTTAGCATTTGTTTTGAAACCCTTCTGCAGTGACAATTCTCAGTGCACAAGGCTGCCTAACCCAATCTGCACAATTCCTTGGCTAAACAAAGAAATCAGAAAGTTCCCCACAAAGACAATCCAATACTGAGATTTGCCTTTCCAGGCAAAGGTTGAGCAACAGAAACGTTTCCAAGGAGCATTTCTGGGTATCATGTAGTAGTATTTTGCCCAGAAGTAACTCTCTCCATGAATCTGATTCAGTAGGCAAGCAGAGGGCCAACATCCAGCCAAGGATACACGACACAAAAGCACAGCTCACCACAGACATTTTAATTTAATAACCACGTCACACCTGACACGGCACTGCTGTGAATCATCACAACATTTGCATTTCCTAAAAGAACTCCACTGTACCTCTTAAGCATTACCTTTTCATGGATTTCTTGTGTAGACTGAGCATCACAAAATGCCACTGTGGCTACATCCTTCAGAATGGGCATTTCTACTGTGCAGTCCCTGCCATCCAGCAATGCTACCAAGGGGCGCGGGTGCATGGGCCCATTCATGATCGGAGGTCGAATGCCTGCAAAGAAACAGAGAAGACTTGTTATTCAGGCCATGCAAATGGGATTGAAAATAGGCTATAGCTAGTCTTGTTTATTCTGGTGGCAGAAAAAGATTTCAAGGACTGAAGCTAATAAAACAGAAACAAGTTTACACTCAGCTGTCAACCAGACACGGGAGACCTTAGAAAAAATTCCGTGGAGGTTCAGAAGGCTGAAGGATGGAAGATGGATAAAAGCACTAAGAGAATAGTATATTTATTTTTAAAGATACATCCTTATTGCACTAGTAAGAAGTGTCTGTGCAACCTTATCCAACCTTTAAGTTTTGATTGGATTCCACACCTTTGTGAGCTCTAGACAGAGTGAGAAGTATCTTGCCCAGGCTTGCAAGAAGAGTGTAGCTTATGGAATATCGTAAGCAACACAGCGAGGATTTGAGTATTCAATTTACATATATAATGATGATTCTGCTGAGACTAAAATTTAACTTCAAAAAGCCTATAACAGCAAAATTCTGCATTTACTGAGGATCCAGTGTCCAAGTTAACAGGCAACTTGCTGATCTATGTAGGTTTGCTAAGATTTCAAAAGTTTCATAAAACAGTTCTATATAGCTTAGTCAAACACATCATACTTAATCCACCACTCAAAACTCTTATAAAACATGAAAAAAAAGTCCCTCCCTAAATCAACATCACACTCTGAACACTATGGAGTGACAAAGAAAATAATGTTAAATATCTGGGAGAAGGAAAATCAGTCCAAACTGAAGACTTCATTTACATCCTCTTTACAGAGTCTGGAAATGAAAAGTAATCCTTAAGATATTTAGAGAGCATCTTTTTAACAATACAGATGCTATAAATACACAGAAGTACTCAAGGGAATAACATTAAACCATTACATTTACAAAAAGTAGTTAAGCATGGGTGGAAAAAAAGGGACTTCCTGAGGAGATAATGAAAAGCAAAACAAAGAGTAAAGTACATGATCTTTTTTCCTCTTTTGAAATAAGAAGTTTTAAGCACTGCAAAGTGAATCAGGCTAGATATTTCTAGTAGACAAATTCCAACACGTATTTTTGTTGCAGTGTGAATTTTAAAACATTGTTTATTTGCTTGATAATCCAAGTTAGTCCAACATTAATGCAAATGACTGAGGTGCCCCAGTAAACTTCTACAAGCAATCCCTGCATCTTAAGTTCCAGCCTGTGTCAGAAAATAAGTCCTGAAAGACTGGTATCTGCATTTTAAGTGGATGGAAAATCAGTAGAATCCCAGCTGTACAAGGTATCTGGTGAAGAAAACCAGCTGCTGGGAAGAGAGGTTTTCACAGCTCAACAGAAGCAGCATGCAACTCCCCTGGGACCAGGCTCAGGACAGGCTGAAGGACAGCTCCAGGGACTGCTGCCCTCACAGTCCCTCTCAATGGCCTAGCCCAAACCCAAAAATTCCATGTCCACTCCTAACCAACTCAGGAGAGCCCAGTCCCACTGCAATCTGGCATTTAAATATTTTACCTATTCCAACAGTTTTTATACCTGAAGAAGACAGAACAAGAGTCACTACATTTGGTTCTTTCCTGTTCTACTTGCAGCATCTCCCAACATCTGATGATGCCAATGGGCTGACTGACCCTGCAGAGTCTCACCATAACAGAGAGGCATTCAGATGGGAAAAGTACCCACCAGCAAAGTTTGCCATGTTCTGTTGTAAAAATACCCAGTCCTAACCTCTACTGTGACAGATAAGCTTAGAAACGCTTCTGGTACACGTTATTTCAATCATATCTAGACACCAAAACTAAATGGGAGACTTTAAAACGTAATTTTGAAAACTGTGCATGTTGGTAACTTGGTTACTGATAGTTGTTTGAACCAAGAATGGCCACATCGCCCTCATACAGACATTTTTAGTAAATAAACAACATACCTGTAATGTGGTACAGGACACAAATGCGATATACAACATAAAAATACTTAGCTACTCAGGAAACAATTCTATCCTTTAATGGGAATTTTATTATAAAACTTCACATTAAATTAACTTAAAACATCCTATGATAAAGCACGTTATAGACTTGTTAACACTTCTTTAAAAACAGTATATATAATAGCCTTAATAAAATACAATTATGTCTAGAAACAAATGAAAAAATTACATTGTAAGACTTACTCATTTTGCTTAAGAGTAATGGTGCTCACTTGACAACTGAAATGTTATGGTCATGGTCTTGTCAGTACAGCAAAGCCAGAACGCCAATAAAAAGTTTGAATGCTAGCTAAAATAAAATTTAAAAAAACCCAGAACTTTGATACTGAAGGTGTTGCAGATGAATGAGGAAAAATATGGCACAGGTGATTCCCTTAGAGCTACAACTAAAGCACCTCCATCAACAGTAGGGCACATAGTCCTACCTGAAAAAAGTAGATGAGGTTAAAAACTCTCACTTCTAAGAAACGCTTTTCTGACTAGAGCTATCTCAGAAAATCATTAAATATAACAGCACTAAACAGAGCTCTTTAAGATAATGATTTCTCTAAAATGCACGAAGGTGTGGTCTGGTTTTCCCTTCACACCAGTGTATCTATGATTTCAACCAAGTTACTTGTGTAACGCTGGTGCTAAGGGGAGTGCCAGACCAAGCCCCAAAGCACAGGAACAGAAGTCAAAAAAACAACCAGAAGGACAAACCCTCCCTGAGAGAATCTAAGGCTTTAAGAATCCCCAGAACTCAAATACATCCAATGACCTTGACCACGAAAACCCTACAAACCTCTGCTTGCCTTCCTTTCTGAACTTCAGCATAAACTTCCTGTTGCACAATCTTTCTGCCTAAATATCCTGCCACTGAATGGCAGGCAATAACTCCCCACTTGAGTCAACTCACAGGAACTTCATCACAGCGGCAGCCACTATTTAAAGTTCACATTTGGGAAGACATGGCTTCACTATGAATCAGAACCTTTTGAACAAAAAGCTTCCTCTTTCACCATTTTGATATGATGTTCTGCCCGTTTTTTATCTCGAGATGTCACACTGCACCGTGCCCTTCTTTGGCTTTGCAGCAGACCCTCGGCGAGGCAGCAGAAAGCAATGGGTATTTAAGAGCAGTATTTTCCATGCCTGCACTGACAGTGAATCATGCAGCTCTGTGACAGAGAGAAGTAATTGGGAAGTGGTCGGAAGTGACATTCAACACAACAAACGTGAAACTAATTTAAAAATATAATTTCACTTAGTTGGCTTGTTCAAGTATACGGTATAGCATTTCACATTACACAGATAACAAAAATTATACCATCCACCCCCACATCCTATCATCTTTGTTACAGGAAAACAATCTCAGTTTATCCTAACTCAAGACTTTCAGGAACCCCTACCAACCTGACATTTCTTAATCTGAGCTTGATTTCCAGGGTCATGAATTCGATTTCTCAATGCTTTACAATCTTCAGTATTCTGAGGCAAAATAGCAGCCTGTCATTCCATCCTCATTTCCATGTCTTTAATTTTTCTTGCAGCCTCATGTAATCTTGAACCAAAGCTTTTAAACTTCTTATCCACTGCAACCTCTGTAGCCTGGATGGTGTTCAAATTTTTACTAAAAATTAAACACAAACAATACATTAAAACAACGTTAAGGGTCTGACTCGTGCTCACAGAAGGCAGGAAACTCAAAGTTAAAGCTTCTCACTGCATCTGCACCCTTCCCCCTATGGCTGCTGGTTTTTACCACACCTGCTGTGCTGCCACTGGCCATTAATATTCCAGGGAAACCAGTGGAGTGTTGAGACAGACACAGCACCTTGCTCAGGACAGCAGGTGTACTGTAAATACACCTACCTGAAGCAGTGGGCACCACTCAGTGGCCAAGGCTTTGCCTGGGTGAGCAGGGATCCAGGGACAGTGTGTGATCTCCAAAATCCCCATGCTGGAGGGCCAAGCACTCCAGTGGGTACCAGAGATGGAGTGAGAAGCCTTAACTCTGAACTTGACGGTTTTGCTGGGTATAAGTCAGGCCCTTAAGGTTATCTAAATGTATTTAAGAAAAAACCCAACGCTTTTACAACAGTTTTAATCCAGCTGTTGGTCTGGGGTTTCTGCCCTGCCCCCATGTGGAAATAATCTGGTGGGGAAGCTCTTATCCCAGTAACAGCTACTGTGCCAGTGGCTGCTGGAGTTTTTCTAAATTAATACCAGGTACAAGGTGCAGAGCCAGACAGAGCAGCTGTCCAGAGGCAGCAGCTACTCACCATGTGGCTCACAGCACAGTGCCTTTGCTCAGCTGCAGTCTGGACTAGCTCTCCTGGAAAAAATCCTATCAAAACCTCATTCTACTCTAGCTCTTATGGAAATAAACTTGGGAATTGAAAAACCAGTTTTCAGCTGCAGAACCTGAGAGGAGGCCAGCCCTGTGCACAACTGACTGTGGGTCCCACAAACAAGGGATTCATGAACTGATCATCCAGCTTTGCAACCAAAACAGGAGCGGAAGGGCTGTGAATTATTTTACCT
The DNA here is from genome assembly GCA_013397915.1 of Daphoenositta chrysoptera. NCBI lineage: Eukaryota > Metazoa > Chordata > Aves > Passeriformes > Daphoenositta > Daphoenositta chrysoptera. The sequence continues at coordinate 829,379 of VZRO01003297.1, read as the reverse complement.
TCACACCCCTCTGACAGCATGGGGACTTACAAGTGATCAGACCAACCTCAGCACAAGATGTATTTTTTTAAACTGGGAAGAAGTTACCTAAGCAGGGTAGTGTCCTCCTCCCTCCCAAATCCAACCTGCATCTCCTGCTCCTCTGCTCCTGAAACAAAAGTGCATTGTTTGTGCTACACTCCAAGGGGGAAGAGTTGAGACCAATGCCATGAGGCATACTCAGGACTGGAGGGTAAGAAAGCTCTCCCTGACATAATTCAGGCTGTTAAAATGTATTTTAAACTTTTCGTAAAACAACCTTTTATGCTACAAACTGACGGTAATTGAAGCAATCACTTTGCCCAAATAACAGAGATCTCCAAGTAGGCTGCCACGGTTTGCTGACATTAGAAAATGTACTAAAATGCAACAAGGAAAGCTATCAAGATTAATGATGAACAATGTAATTCTCACATTTTTCTGCTGCTGATTAAAGTAACATCATTAGGCTGAGGAGTGTCTCATATAAGGCATACATGTTAAAAGTAAAGGACATTGGCAGGTTTGTAGGCCCAAAACTTGACCTACCTTTCATTTTCTTAAATCTGTCTGCAAAGTCCATATAATTCTTTAAATGTGTTTCTCTTTTTTCAAAACAAATGCTTCAATTCTTTTTTCTGAAAAATACATCAATGCCAAAAAGCACAACACTTATCAATAACCCTATAATCACAAACCAACAGGCACATGAAATGGTGGAGAGCAGCCTGGCAAGAGAGTTTTCCTGTCACTGGGGATTCTTACAAGTGCAAAGATTAAATAAGAAAGAAAAATCCCTTGACAATGTCCTTTTCAAAGAATTTGTGGTAAAAAAATCTTCCTTTATACACTGTAAAACATCAATGTGATTTACTTTTTTAACAATATGCAAACTACTGAAAAATCTCATCAATATATACAAAATAAGACCTGAAAATGACAGGTTGGACATTCATTAATTTATAATCTTGCACATGTAACATGAGACTAACCCCTTTGGCATTTACCTTTACTTTATATTCTTACCTAGGTGTAAATTCTGTGAGAGCTGTCACTTATTTACCATAAACCCTCAAAAAATTTGCATTATTTTCAAAAATAAATGCTAATATTAATGCAAGGAAAGAACGAGTTGTCAAAACAAACAAAAAATATCCTCCTCATAACACCAACACAGAAGCTGTTATGAATTAGATTTGCCAATATGCACTATTAAAATTCCTAGAAACCCCATACTTCAAAAACGTATTTTAAGGTTACAGACCTATCATGCATTTTTATATTTTGGGCTGTTTTGGTAGAGTCATTGTTTTGTGCACCATGAACTCAAGTGACAGTGAGATTCAAGGCAAAGCAAAACTCTAAGAGCAGTCAATTAGAAATAAAGTTTAAAATACAACTCAGGTACACATGGATCAGTAAAATGGATGCATGAAAAAAAGGAGCATTTATCATCCTTCAGTATTTTGATATTCAGCATATTTAGATGCTGAATATGCAACACAAAAATCTCATGATTCCACCAGAATCTGAGCCAACACTTTTTGCTGCTGCCTTCAAGACGAGCAGGATGCAATTTCCCATGATTTGGGATGCGGGATTGGAGGGAGGCACAGGGGAGAATACTTTTAAATAAAGAACACCAACAAGGGACAAAAAAGTGACAGCCACCCTCAGAAGACTGAATTACTTAGCAGATTAAATTTAATTTCCTCCTTTTCTCATCCCATTTAATGCTTCTAACTATATTTCCTAAGATTTTAGGAACCTGCTGCAAGGCTTATTAAAAATTATAGGAACAATCCCAAACTGCTTTTCAAAGGAAGAAGCTCTGGACTTCACAGTACACATGCAAAAGCAGATTGAGCATAAGCTGCACTTAAAGCTCATGTGCAGCCCCTATGGAAGTCCCCAGGGCTCAGAGGGTAACGCTGAGCACAGTGGGACTTTACTGGAAGCACGTAGTGGATGAATACTGCTGATATTTATACTTTTTATTTATTTGAACTCAGTAAAAACAAGTCATCTTCCTTCTTTTCTTTTTAATTTGCAAGAGACCAAGAAAAATACGCGTGGTTTCCTGTGCTGTGTTGACCCACTGATGTGCAGAGCAGTCACACCCAGCTGGACCCTCCTGCCACTTGTGCAGGATGAAATGCACCCAGAGCTCTGCAGGACACCCTGGCTCATTCCCTGACACAAAATGCAAACCCAACACCTCTACGGGGTAATTATCACCCGGCCACAGGCCTCCGTGCAGGGAAGATTTCTGCACACATCACATCATTATCTCACTACCTGTGAGAAACCAAGCAATTTCTGCAGCAGACAACACAACGGCCTCAGCTCAAAGTATTTGACACAATTCTACTGCTTGATTTTCCCTTTTGGTGCAATCAAAACAAAATAAGCCAATGACTTCTGTTTAGAAAATTCTGCATTTCCCTGCTGTTTAGACGCTGAATCGTGATTCTTCATTACTCTTCCATACTCACACAGCAAGTAAACTTGCCATCCTCAGGACATTATTCTGACAGCCACGAGGAAATTGAGTTTAGCTGTGTTTTTTAATAGTGATCCCTAACCTTTTTTTTTTTTTTAATCTAGTAATTTTGCTCTTATTTGTCTAACATCTGTCAGCGTGCACACAAAATCCTAAGTGCCTGTCAGGGTACAAAAAAACCAAACATCCCACAAGGCACATCTTGAAAGCCTTTGATCAGAAATAAAGTTCTGTTGAGGAGAAACAAAATCATCTGGCAACATTTTCTATTACTACACATGTACTTCAAACATCAATGTGAAGACTGGAAGTATTTCATAGCTGTCAAAAATTACTCAAATTACATATTTGGAGCATGCTGTAAAGATATGCCTAATCTTAACTAATACTTTTCAAAATAAGACTGAAAACAGTATGAATCACACCTATTTAATGTAAAATAAACAAGCAGTAACAGTATCACGCACTATGGTAAAATGTTTTAATTTTCTATCACCATTTAAAAAGCAAAACAAATTATAACATTCAGTAACAACTGTATCAAGTACCAAACCCAGGAAGTCTAAGTATCTGCAATAAAACACACTTAAAAACCAACGCTGCAGCAGTGTTTCAAGTAACAGATACATAAAAGCAAATTCCAGAGAAAGGCAAAACATTCTGAAGGACTGAGCTCTCCTTGGCTGTGTAACATCTCAGTGCCTGTGCACAGTGAGTATTTACCCGTTTCAAATACTTTTAGCTTTATTAAGTAATAAATGAAGGAAGGGGGGGATAAATAAATTGGCAACAGTGGAGCTGTCCTAGTCGAGCTCACTCCCATCAATCCCAGCTTCTGAGAAATTCTGTCTGCCAGCTCCTGTTAGTTACCCCACAGGTTTTACAGTGACGGTGGAACGCCCCTGCCCACACACAAAAGCCACAAAAAACTACTCGGTCACTTACAGGAATCACCGCAGTGAGCTTGGGGACAGGACCTACAAATTAAGAACCTACGAACTTGAGAATTATGACTTTCAGCAACCACGTCTGCCCACAACTACGGACATCAATCTCCCAGTGTCTGATGGGGCAGCTTCTCCAAAATCCAGAGCTGAAGGCATGAATCAAGCCTGCATTACAGATGTTCCCACAATGCATAATATGCTGGGTATTTATCAGAATATACCTCCACTTTCCTCTTCCCCCAGGATAGAGACCATAGAGCTGCCTGATTATGGCATCTGGGGGGGTAACCCAGCCTAACAAGCTCCCCAACCCAAGTTTAAAATACAACTGAGCTTATATTTCAGACCATAAACTTTATTGGTGGGTGGGTGTGACTTAAAAAAAAAAAAAAAAAAAGGCAGAAAATTCCTGCTGGCAGGAACTGGAAAAACAACCTGTTTCAACAATTGCACCAGGAGCAGAATGATTAACTCCCCGAGCCATTCCAGTAACAATACACATCATGCCAAGGCTTACTTAAAACACTTTCCACGGAAGAAGCAGTACTGGAGATTTTCAGGGCGATACTGAGGATTAAGAACACCAGAGCAGAACAGGCTGGCAAAAGAGGGCTGTGCTGCACATGGGGTACATCAGTGGCCTTATCCTCACTCCTTTACCCATATATTCAACAGAAAGCATGCAACCATTGCCTTTCCATTTTAAATCGAGTTATCAGAACTAGCATCTTGGCTGTCATTTTGATAAAAGTTGAACAGCCACATAATGTTAATTTAAAATGTAATTCCCTCAAGGAATGAGTCTTGATGTGCCTGTAATGTATGTATTTGAACTACGAAGGAAAAAGAAGAAAACTAATTTTTTTCCTCTCACCCAAAAATGTTACTCTTATAGCAAGTTATTTCATTCCAGCAGGTTTGGGGGTTTTTTGTTTGTTTTGCTTTAAACCACTGCCTGAGCTGGAAAACATACTTTGGGAGAAAATACCACTTTTTAGCTTTGTCAGTACAACTGCTTTCAGAGTATTAATTCCACATTACGTTTTAAAGGCACTGCCAAGAATTTATTACAACATAAGATTTCTGAATGTAGCCTGTCCTAATGGCTACTCTCTCTGTGCTTTTCTCATATTTTAGATGTTGTACAGGATGCTGTCTCTGAGAAAGAAACCAAATAATCCACGTGGACCCAACATCAAAGGCTTCCTTTATTCAGATCCCAAACACCGAAAGCAATTTCTCCAACAGCACACCTGTACTTTGACCCAAGAACGTTAAACTATTACCTGGGACACTCCTTATTTTCCTTATCAAAAAGTCTGAAGATAAGCAAGTGTGGGGCCTTGGATAATCAAATTATTTTCACAAGGTTTAATTTTTTTTTTCTCTTTAGGTCAGTAGAACACACTCAGATGACACTAAAAATAACAGTATGGAAATATTTTACACATTGAACACTGACCTCTCCAATTTCTTTGTAACTCCTTAACTATTTTAATTTGGGAAAGCATCAAATGTGATGCACTGTCCTCTCAGCTGAACATGATGCTGTGTGTCAGCAATCCTTACAGTGAAACAACAAAAAAACCAGAGACTTGTTTAGGGATGGGAAGAAGGGAGGAGAGCTGGAAATTTTAAGACTGCTAAAAACTTAGAAAAACCAAATATACATACATACATATACATAGTCCATACTGCTAAGATGAGCATAATTAAAACAGGTCAGTTCAACACACTAGGAAGGATTCTGGTGAATGAGGACAAAAAAATCCCTCGAGTTACACTTTGTTATGTTCCTCTGAAAACCAAAGCAACTCTGACAAACACTGAACCTCTGCAAGGGCTCCTTAAAGCTTTTTTCTCTCTCCCTTTCTGGTTCCTCCCACAGCCCCTGACCTCTGCTGTTCTCTGTGAATATTAAGAAAATGGCTGATGATGATTACAACCTAGAGAACAGTGCAGTTGTAAAACTGAGAAAATTTGGAGTACAGTGAAATTGAAATCCTGCCCCTCCCATACAGGGTCCTCTGCAGCTTAAATAATCAAGCTTAAATAAATAGCTTTTTCTGAAAAGATACTCATTATGAAGGTAAGCAAACAGGATGTATAAAAAATTACAAGCTCACTGAGAACCAGCCAGTAACAACAGTTAATGTGCCAAATAAAACAGGCAGTTTAAGGCAAAAGCTGGGTTTATGTTATCATGTTACATTTAATCATAATATAACCAAAGTGTATGATGTAAGAGAGCCGTTCTACTGAGCTTTTCTTGAAGTAGAAATTTGAGTTTCAATTACAAAGGCTCTGGTCTCAACATCACAGTTAAAGTTGCACAGAAAAACAGTTAAAATTGGGAGTTATTTCCATGACTTGATGAGAGAAGCAAAATATTCCTTCCCACACATACCACATGCTGAAGGGGTTTGGGGAAGGTTTTTGAACGTTTTAAGATCTTTCTGATGGTGAAATGCCAGAAGTGTTTAAAAATGACCTATATTTGCATTTTTTTACTAGGCTTTTTAGTTTCTTCTAGTCTCTGCAGTTTAACCGTTTTCAACTTGAAAAGGGTCTGTTCACATGCATTAAAATGCTTTGCAGATAATTATAAATTTTTCAGGGCACAAATCATGTTCTGTCTCTGTAAATTGCATAAAACATTTATCAGTGCTAAAAAACATCAGTTACAGGGGAAGCACTAAAAAAGGAATTATTGAATCCATTTTCAAGAGTTAGAAAATCTTAAGACAAAAGGGTACCCATCATTCTTCACAAGGATTTCTTGCCACATTATCTCTCTGACTGCGTATTTTCGGCATGATCTAGTGCTTGTATTTTGGAAAATGCTTTCACTACTACATTTCTCTGTAAATACAGTTAACGTGACAGTTCATAGTTTTATTCTAGCCTGTGTGGTTTAGCATAAAAACAAACTTGCTCTAGCTCGTGTGTCCGCCAATGTGCAGGCAGAGACATTTACAAAATCTGCCCACGGCACATCTGTGCGTCACACAAATGTCACCCCCTCTCACAGTGACAGCCTTAGACTTCTGCAGTGACACACTTTGTGAAAAACAATTACAACAAATGGACCCCTTCTGAAACAAAATATAGACTGACAACAGTCTGAGAAGCAATTACATTGGTCTGGTTTCCATTCGATTGGGTGTAGGAAAAAAATCTTAAAGTAAGAAACCTAACTCTGATTTTTCTACATTTTTGAAACCAGAAACAGGAGGAATGTCAGTAGCAGGATAAACAGCAGCGTGCTGAAAGGCTGCAGGAGCACTGTATTTCTACAAGCAGACAGGAAACTCGTTACTTGGAATTTTATCATTCAAAGATAATCAAACCATCACTGAGTTCATGCAAAGTAAACTTGAAACTCATTCTGTTGTTCAGAAAATGGACACGGCACAGGGAAAAACACTGGAAAGCGAGTTTAACTGCTTCCTACTGGCTGTGACTTCTGAAAATGTGGAAAAAAACGACAGCTGAAAGCTTGCCCAGTGCAATACAACAGCCATCAGATAACTCCCAGAAACCAAGAAACCATTATGAGTCTTTTCCAGAACATCACAGAAGAACATGAAGCTTGAATCCCTGATCTTGGGATTGAGACAGAGTAACAGGTCTTCGTAACACACAATTTTCCCTATTTTCAGATAACCAAATTCATGCAGGTGTTTCACTGCAAAAGTAAAAAACCAGAAGTTACTACTTCTGCTCCGTAACTTTGGTTACGGCCACTCTCCTTTTTCTTATTAGGTATTTTGACAGCACAACAATTATTTCAGAAGAAACTGTAGCTTTTAACATATTTTCGTCAATCTCTTCATTCTTTCTGTCCCTCTAGGTAAGGACTGTCATCCCAGTTACAGAAGGAAGACGAAAAACAAGTGCTGAGAGTAACAAATGAAATGTAAAAAATAACCCCTGGGATGAAAATTGTACATCCATGAGTAGCCCAGATTAGAGTAATTTATTACCTCTGCACTGTAAACCAGATTAAAATAGGGTACATTCAAACAGTGATTAAGCAAGTGCTGGTCAATTAAGTAAATGCTTTAACGAGAAGCTCCACCTGTGCTTTTTTTTTTTTTTTGTAATTAATTAGCATTATTTCCTTGCAAAGTCTACACCATCACAACACATTGTGAAACGCGACCCTCAGGGGCTGAGATAAAATACTCAATAAGAGCTACATATCCCTTAAAGCTTATGTTAAATAGTTCATATAAGGGTAATTAAACTTTTAGGTCAAAAATATTTAAAGGACAACATGACTAGTAGCTTAATTCTCTGGGAGGTCTGACAAGGACCCACAGCAGAATATGGGAGAGCTTCCCACCCTAAGGGAAGCCTTTGATTTCAGTGAGTAGTCTACTCACCTCTGGATAAGTGAATTTGAGAGAGGACACCAACCACACTCAACAGCTGGTTAAAGAATGAAAAATATGTAGGAAGAGGCTGTGCTGGTTACTGAAAATTTAGTTCCAGAGAGAATATTAAAGAAGAGTTCAATCTACACCACAAACATTACAATTCAGGATGGGGATTAAGTGAATTAATAGTGGGAGTTTTATCCTCAGTGTGGTTCTCTGCAGCCCTTCCTGGGCCAGGAGTGCCATCAGGCATTGCAGGGAAGTGTGGGGAGGGAAAAAATAAGTTTAGTGCATCATCTCACCAGTTACTCTGCAGAACACCAAGACTGGTGTGGGACCCATTTTACTTTTCAACAGATGTGTTGAGAGAATGAGGGTGGGAGGTAGAAGGGAGGAAGGAATGGTTTTATTCTGCATGATGAGATACTGTCACACAGGAAGCATCAAGGCCCAATTTCTTTTCACAGCTGCATCATGGTTAGTGAAAATCTGGTCTTAAACTGCTGTAAAAAGCCCTCATCTGCTGTACTAAACTCTCTGAACCTCCAAGAAAACCACTTGCAAATAACTCTAAGAAAGCTCTGAACAGTTTTGGTAGAAGGGTTTGGCATGAAGCGGAGTATTTCTTTTCCACCAAAGTTATTTAAAGAAAATATTAAATGCAAAAATAAGGGGTTTGCACCTAGAAGGATTGTTTTGTTTTGTTTGATGGTGAAATTTTTTTAAACTGTCCACAGGGAATGAGTAATATGGTTGCAGAGTAATGTCATGATATTCATAACATGGGACAAGTGGCATGAACAATTTCTAACCTGCAGGTCTGTAGTGCTTTCACTGAAATTTATTAAATGCTACATAGACTTATGGATTTGAAATTGAATAAAGAAAAAGCAGTTCAGTACTACACCCGAACAGGCCAGATGAACTGATTGTTTATTAAACATGTAAAATGGAGTTATGAGCAGTACCAATTGAATTTGTTTGTTTTGCACACTCCCTAATAAATGGTTAGTGAAACAAAGTGTCTGAAGCCTGGAACAGGATGGAGAAACATGAGCCAAAGTACATGAATTCAAATCTTATTTTTATTCTGTATATCCAATCTGTACAAAGCTCTTCAGACAAGGGTCTGGAGCTGTTAGGAATGAGATTAAATCTCATCCTACAGAACTTGAAAGTAGAAATTCTGCACCCACTTACAGGAGGTCTTAAATTAACATCGTTATTGATAGTTAAAATAGTATTTATTTGGACAGAGTTCCAAATCTCTTTGAATGTGAACACACACTACTAGCCTAACTATTCTTCATTAAGATGTGTGATAGTACTACTTGTTTTTCTCTAAGCAGCAGTCACTGCAGCACACCACCACAGCACCCTGAATACTGCTCCAGTAACTATAAAAGATGCCCAGAACTTGACTTTTGCCAGTATTGAGGTATTTCAGGAACTTCAAACTCCACTACCTAAAAATCACAAAATACCAGTGAAATTATTCCCTTACTTTCATCAGTACTGATCAAAGCAAACCATTAACCTTTATCCAAGTAAAATGTGGCAAACTCCTAAAAGGAAACAGGGCACTCTTCCAATAATAATAAAAAAAAAAAAAACAAAAACCAAGAGCCATGTCAATAAATATGTTAATAAAACAGAAACTGGGTGGTGTCACTTTGCATTACTGAGAAAAATGTAAGGTACTTTCTGAGCTTAAACTAAGTTTTGGTGTTAGTCTTTGTTTCACTGATTCTGCCAAGTTACACATATAAAACCAATTTTTATATGAAGTACTGTCTTCATAATACAGTGCACATGATGTAATTTTTTTTTTCTTCCTTTAAGAGTACATTTTTCCCTGTAAGACAGAAGGAAAGGTAATTTACATTGCACCAGAAAGCATGCAAGTATTAATGATGGGGAATGATGAAGAACATAAATGGTTTCTATTTTCACATTCAAAAACAAGTACCTGCAAATTAATGCTAAAAGCAACTGGCCTATAAAGGAGCCATGTTTCCATGCCAACTGATCACAGAAAGACATATAATTCAACAAAAAATGAATAACCTACAAAACAAGAAAATAAAGAGCAAGTAGAAGTCCTGGAAATCAAAATCCTGACCATACCCAACTATTTTACAAGAATAGCAAAGGACACAACAATTAAATTGCAATTTAAGACGTGAATGGTGTGCATCTAATGGCACTTCACCATTACAATACTTCTAAAAGCTGTCACTCTAGTCAAGAAAAACAGGATACAGAACCCTTCTATTAAGAAGGAGGGAACGAACATTTGTACAATTCTTATGGAGGTTTCACAGTTGGTGGACATGAAAGCACCAAGTTCCTATTCAGTGCACATCCTTCATTAGGATTTTATTTTTTTGTCCTTAAGGTCTTGCTTTGTTCTTCACTCACAGAGTTGTTCTGGGGTCCTGCACTCAGTCAGTGGAGTTGGTTGCAGAGTAAGGCTGTTGCTACCTGAGTGTTCATTGCAAAACCAGGCACCTTAGGAATGAGCAGATATTTATCTGCACACAAGCAGCTCACACGGCTAAATATGTGCACATATTTATCTGATGTAATTAAAATTTTCTATGTGTATGAGCAAAATTCAACTTGACAGCTGATAAAACTGTGCTACTACTAACAGTACTACAGCAAAAAAATAAGTTAAAAGTTAATAAATAAAATCATGGGATATACTGTCAACACGTGTCCATTTCTACACAGACAAATGAGACTTAATTTAAGCAAGGAAGCTTAGAAATACTGAATTGTCAAAAATGCTACAGATCTAAATATAACTGGTTCCAACATACTGGCATTTACATGCAATAAAACCAGCAGTTTGAGTATATGTTCTTTAAACCTTGAGAAATAAATAACCCCAACTAAAAGGTCCATAAACCCCGTGTTCTAAATGAATACAAACTGAAGACAGGACAATAAATTTCTGTTTCTTAATATGTCTATTTTTACCAAGCAACAGTGCTTTTCTTCCTATTTAGCTCTTAAAAACACATTAAAAGTCATTAGAGGTTTAAAACAGATTAAAAATTATGGTTACAGAACTGGAAGTTGGAAACCCCACCACTAATGCATTTCAGTCCATTTGAATTTTTCTGTTTTGTCGCCTTCTGCATGAGTAGAGAATAGAAAATTACAAGTGCTTGTACCCACCCTACTGACTTCATATTTATGTGAACACAGAGGTTACATGACAATGGGCCTAAACACTGTATGGAAAAATGCAAAGTTCACAGAAAATGATCTTTAGTTTCATTTATGAGCCTCAGTCTGCATAGGGACCTCAGTGACATCAGTGGATGAAAGAAAATAATTATACAGCCATGTTCCAGCTTATCGAGATAGCATGAAAGATTAAGGGTTTCAGACTTTCTTCCTCTGCCTATTCAGAATTTACAAAGAACTGAATTTTTAGATGTGACAGTTGCTTGCTGCCCTTTTAAAAAGGCACTGATTTTTCTAGAAAAAACTTTGCTATTTAAGGGCAAAAAGTATATATATTCTAGTAGAAAAGATCTAAGCTGAAAAGTTTTTAAGTCACCAAGATGCTTTTTTTTTCTTTTTTTAAATAAACCCCATGCTTACATCACAGCCCAGAAAACTACACAGTAAACATTCAGCATCCCTGAAATTTTTTAGGACTCCCAGACTTTCCCAAAGGCTGGCCACAGCCAACTGACTGCATTTCTGCAGTTCTTGTAGAAGCTGAAAAATGACAATTCAGCTGTGTGGAAAGGCCAGGATTTCTGCATCTTTCTTCATGTATAAACTATTGCTTTTAGGCAATATACACTAAATTCCCATGTGGGATCCTACCAAAAAAAAAACCCAAAAAACCTAATTAAAAAAATCTACACATAGGCTCAAGACACACTGACTATTCCCAACTGATAAAACTCCATATGTAAAGTCACGTACTTCACAATAACCTTTGTGGCATGCAAACTTTCCTGAAACTCCTGAAGCACAAAGATATGGATTCCAACAGGGAAAAATGTATTTTAATAAATCCCTATCAATCAGCAGCAACTGAAAGCTGCCTGTGCTGTGGCTGGCTGACAGTACCTGCTCTCCTGCCTCCACGCTTCCCTGACAATTAATTCCTGCTATGTTTTGGAAGGACCAGGAGTAGCAAAGCTGAGCAAGATGAAAGGTCAGTTCAGCTTCTCACACCTTCACCTCTTTTTATCTATTGTCAAAGAATCTCTTCTGTTCTACAAACACCTTTCTATTTTTTGGAGCCTTCTGAAAGTCAGTTTTATACTGGTGACATCGTTTCACTACCATGGATGAAATCATCCACAGCGTGCATGGATTTTTCACAGCACTGCCTTGGGCAAGATTTTAAAAGGCAACAGAGCAGAAGACTCCACGTTATTTAAATATGAAGAGGAGAACAATAATGAAATAAAGAAAAAATAAATCATTTTCAACAGAGCAACAACTGGAAGGGCAAACAGTTACAATTTCATGTTCGGCAACTCTTCTTAGCCTTGGCCAGCACTGTCTGTTTATATAACTGAAAGAAAGAATGCTGCCCTGAACTTGCCCATTATCCCACAGAAAAGGTATTCTGGGAATGTTAGCTTTCACCTGGCTAACTTCCAGATGCTGGCAGAAAAAAACGCCCTTCTAAAATTTTAGTCAACTGAAAAATACTCGACATTTGGGATCCTACCCAATTATTCCAATGTATTCCAATTATTCTATGTATAAACTAACATAGACCTTGAACTAAATCCATATAAAATGGTCATAATAAGATGATGGACTGCTCTGCAAAAGAATGAATCAAGGAGTCTCACAGCCAAACCAAACAGCCAGTACTGTATTTCTCAAACCAAAGCAGCTTTGCTGAAAGCAGACACATTTCTAGAATAGTAAAAATGTTTGCAGTGTCCATAAGAGCACTTATGGACAACGAGAGCAGGAACTAAAGGAAAGTGCCATCCCGATTTCAGGAATGCAGCCTGATGCTGTGATGCTGAGCTGGCCACGTGTGACCAAGATGTCGTCTGAAGGCTGCATTTTGTCACACAGTTAACAAGAGAGAAATGCACCTTGCTGTGCACCCAACATCTGCACGGGACCCACGACAGAAACTGCAACACAGAAGAATCATTGAATTGTTTAGATTGGAAAAGACTTCCAAGATCATGAAGTCCAACCTGACACTGCCAAGGCCATCACTAAGCCATGTCCTGAGTGCCACATCTACAGCTTTTACAGTACCTCCAAGGACAGTGACTCTACCACAGCCTGTTACTACACTTGACAACCCCTTCTGTGAAGAAACTTTTCCAAATGTCCAGTCTAAACCTTATCACATAGGTGTAAAGATAAGTAAGGTCTCGCCTCAGCCTCCTTTTCTCCACGATAAACAACTGGACACACTTCAGCACCTCAATGTCTGTTTTCTACTGAGAGGTCCACAGGAACACAGGATTCAAGGTGTGGCCTCAGCAGTGCCAAACAGAGGGACAATCCCTGCCTTGGTCCTGCGGGCCACACTACTGCTGATACAGCCCAGGATGCCACTGGCCTTCTTGGCCACCTGGGCACATTCTGGTTTGTGTTCAGCCACTGTTGAGCAGCACCCCCAGGTCCTTTCCTGACAGGCAATTTCCAGCCTCTGTTCCCCCAGCCTGGAGCTGCAGTGGGTTGTTGTGAGCCAAGGGCAAGACCCAGCACTTGGCCCTGCTGAACCTCAGACTCACTGATCCATCCTGCCCAGATCCCTCTGCAGAGCCCTCGTGTCTTCCCGCAGGTCAACACTCACACCCAACTCAGTGTCATCTGAGGACCTGCAGAAAGTGCCCCTGATCTCCTCACCCAGCTCATCAATAAGAATATTAAATGGAACTGGAGAGAGCCAAGAACAGTAACTGTGGACTTGAGAAGACCCCAACACAAAATGAGCAAAAATCCCCTTTCTGTTTTAAACAGAAGGCATTTTTCTTGCTCTTTTCCATCTGGCACTTCAAGTAGCTGTCTTTACTTAACAGTCATCTTGAAGTTTTTAATAAGTCATACAATGTGCAAACTCAAACTGAAAGAAATTATCCCTTACTTCTCTTCCAAAGTTCAACTGCTAAGTAAAAATAGCTCGCAATCATGTCTCTGCTCCAAGCCTTTGTATCTCAGCAGGAGCAAGTACTCGATGCTGACACACCATCCCCACATTCCAGTGCTCAGCACATGGAGCTGCAGCCTCCCCACTCACCAGTACTCTGCTGGTTCATTTGCATGCATGTCCTGTCAAGTTAATTGGCGAAATACAACTTCCCGATTCAAATATACAGATGGGGGCTTTTGCTGTTTAAAGAGGAAGAGCTTTAATGGTGGAAATTGTATTTTTAATTTGGAGAAAGCAAGCCCTTGCATCACAGCGGAATGTTTTGCACGGCGTTGTGTTCAGTCAAGCCATAGGTTGTCTTTTTAATAGGTGCATTTACCTTGAGCAAATTCACAAATGAAAGCTCACTGCCTCCCAAACTGTTTCTGTGTGATAAAACAAGATACAAACAAAATCGACCGAGCACCTACTCAGAGCACCATTAACTAAAGAATCCTACTCCAATTTGGTGCCATTTCCAACAGATCCCGGAGTGCTTTCCCAGGTAAGCTCACCATCATTTGCATGCACCGTTTGTAGGGTGGGGCTGGGTACAGAGAAATTAAGTGAATTATCCTAGGTCACTTCTGAGGCTTCTCACAAACGTGAGAGAATCACCATGACCACCCGGGCCCTTCCACAGCCACTTGGGACATCTGCTACCACTGCCATCTCTGCTCCCCTCTCTCTTCCAATTCCCCTGGCAATAATTAGACCAAATTTGCCCTGAAAGTCAGTACCCTGCACTTGACTTCAGTAGTCACCTAAGACTTTTAGTAACCAGAAATTTCTCCTACAACCAAAGAAAACAAAACCAACTAAAAAAAGAGAAAAAGACTTCAGGAGGGTGATTCAGTTCTCATGTAGGACATTAAATTCCTAACACAGGTCCTTCATTGATGTTCCTTTTATAGAGAGGTACAAAACCCACACAAAGCAGCTGTATTTATGCTCAAGTGTGCTTCAAAACTAGAACACACATGCCTAACAATGTCATTGCAAAGTACAAAGTGATTTGGTTTTCCTGATTCCTAAATATCTTAATGCAAATGTGAAATAAGCTTAGTACACTTAGTCCCACTTTACTTACTTTAAAAAGAGTTCAAACAGGCTTGCACTACCTTAACTAACTTGATGTAAAATCATACTTAAGTAAATGCAAGCAGTTTCCCAGGTATTTTATGGCTTATTCACGGACTATTTCTTTCACTATGCACTTCTGTGATCAAAGACATCTTAGATGTCTTAACAGGTGAGGTTATTTACTATTTATAAAAACCACCACTGTTTAATCTTCTTTTTAGAATCAGTCTTCTAAAATGAAAACTAATTTTTACTAATTCTCTCAGAAAATCTGAGAGAGAAGTAGATGATTTTGGACATAATTTTTTCTCCACAACAAAAAGAAAAATCCCCTCCTGCCAGTAAATCTTTAGGGCACTTCAATAGCTGCTGGAATTGTGTAAACCACATTTTGAAATATTCATCATTTCTATGAGGGAGTATCCCCAGGACAGTAAAAAACCCCAAACTTCATTTTCAATTTCTTGGGAGGTTTTTTTTCCCCTTGACTGTGGGTCTAAGAAAATAGTTTCTATTTATGTATTTGTTAACAGATTTTTTTAATTTTTTTTTTTTTTTAACAAAGCCACAAAGCTCAGAAAAAT
The DNA here is from genome assembly GCA_013397915.1 of Daphoenositta chrysoptera. Classification (NCBI taxonomy): domain Eukaryota; kingdom Metazoa; phylum Chordata; class Aves; order Passeriformes; genus Daphoenositta; species Daphoenositta chrysoptera. Next base: position 813,714 of record VZRO01003297.1, on the reverse strand, counting down.
CACTAACAGAATTTAACAGACTTAAAAAGCAGTCCAGAGGGAAGATGCTAGCAAGGTTATGAAAATCAATGCAAAACTGCAGTATTCACAGCTCTTCAAGTTCTCAATTACCAGCTCCATGCAAGACGCTCTTTTGTACTTTCTTTATTCACAGGACTAAGAAAATCAGACTCGTGATTTTGGCGAGTTCCCATGATCCTGGGTCTTTCAACTGAGTGGCAGAACTCGTTCCTCAACTGCAAGTAATCTTTGAACAAAATTTTAGTAGAAGTGTTATCCTGCAATAACTTAGGTTTAGTGTGTAGGATGCAGCCAGAATCCTTTCGATTTGTGAGCCCATTCCGACTCCCATTGATCCCAACTGGAAGCTGAATAATTCAATGTCCTGCAGGATCCAAATCTGCTTAGAAATGAAAAGCTGTGCCTTTAACTTGCTGTTCTCCAAATTCCTAATAAAAACCTTTATTTCTTTCTCTAAGGAGATAGTTCTCACTACTGAAAACACAATGCTGATTCTAAATTTTAGATGTCATGAGACAAATGCAAAGAGTATTTGCACCTCTGTATTTACAGTAAGAAGGAAAGTCATCTGGATTCAAGGATTCAAAACATGAGACCTTTTGAACAAAGACATGGTAAGAGAAAGCCTTGAACAGAAATCTACCAAATATAAACAACATACATAACCAGACCCAAAAGGCAATGTATTGTGAAACCTTTCAAAACCATACAATACTATAGGAATTAAGTAAATTTAAAACTCCCCTGCAATAGTCTCGTCATAGCTAATTTGTGATTTCCTGTACGCTCAGTACTAACAGCACAATGGAGCCTCTATTGTGGGCCTCCTCCCACAAGCTTTTAAAAAATGCAAGACATTCTTTTTATCTAGACTGGCGTGGCTAAAATACATCCAGCTCTACATAGATAAAAGGTCATTTTAGACGCTGCTTTTGCTCATAAAAATAAAAAAATTTAAATGTGCTGTCTGGTGGTGCTGAGTTTAAAGTTCACAAAGGAGCAGTGCTGTGGTGACTAAACTGCTGACCATGGATCTCAGGAAGGGCAGATGAAGGAAGCCACTTCAGTTTTAGGGTAAAAAGAGAAGATTCCACATTGAGAACTCTCTGCAAATTCAATACAATTAAAGTGACTTGAGAGTCTCGCAGGAGGTGAAAAAATTGAAAGAAAATCTGACAGAATTCATGGGATAAAGCAACTGCAGAATTCACTGCAAATCCTGATTAAGGGTGAAGGCAGTAAATCCTTTGGCTGCAAGTAACTAGTTTATAGAGGTACTAAAAATTGATATTGCATATTTTTTATCTAAAAGGATCCTGAAAGCTAACACAAACCAACCAAAATTAACAAGACTTTCTGCTGGTAGCAGAAATGAAAGACAGTAATCCTGGCACAGGACAGGCTGGGAAAAAAAGCACAGCCAGCACAGACAGACTTTCGGTATGCGGGAGAGAATTTGGTGGGGATGCAAAATAAAACTTAAAATGCTGCAGTGGCTTTGATCAGTACCTTAATGGCTTTTCATAGTCAAAAAATAATGTGTTAAGGCAGAACTAAGTGGCCGGTTCCAGTCAGCATGGGAACACACACATACAGACTGAATTACTGTAGATCACTTCTCAGTAACCCTGATTATATGAATGGGAAAATCAACGACATGAGAAAGGCTGTGATACACATTAATACTGTTCACTGAAGCACCAGACACACATTAAGATGGTTGGTAGACCACAAATGTGAAAACGCTCATTAGCCGGTTGAAAATAAACAGTTTAACATATCTGGTACAACACATTAAAGTGAAAAAATATTTAAGTATCAGTTTAAGAGTTTGGAGACTGGCTTGTGGTTATCTCTGCTAAACACTTTTGTCCTGCATGACTCTGCAAAGACTGAAGCTATGCACTCAGCAAGAGACAATCTGGCTGCAACCATCTAATGAAATTTGACTCATCTGGGAATTTTGATGAAGTGCTCCACACCACTGTTTCTGCCAAGCCATACATTTTCCTTACAGTATTGAGAGTGTTGCAAGTATGCAAAAAGCAACATCAATTTTGGACTGTTTAGCTTAAAATAGAAGGTTAATTCTGAAAATCCATATTCAGGTAAAAACACCACAGAAGCCGATGGAAACTTTGCAATTATGAATTAAAGATACAGGGATCTGCAGCAACAGCACAGTCATTACCGTCTGTCAGCCCCCAGCAGCACCTCTTGCTGACTGTAAGTCTGACTAAGAGCTGCCTGGGGCAGCCCTCTCTTCCTACAAACCCTGCTGCACATCAGCCCAATCCAACTGGAGAGCACACATCCTGGTACAGCTCCTTTCTGGCTCATTCTCCCAACTTCTGACTCACCCAAGGGCTATGATGACATTCTGCAGAGTGAAAAAAAAAATCTATGTGTAGTAGGAGATGATGAAAATCCCCTGCAGTGCTGCTTCTCTCCTGGTTATTTTCTGAGCTCTGCCTGGCCCGTGCACTGTCTGATCACGCTGCAGGATGGCCCACTGGCCATTCCTCTGCTAGCCAGGCACACAGGGAGCATCCTCCTGCCACAGGACAGGAATTCAGCGTGATGGGAATGCAGCAGGGACAGCCTTGGAGAGTCCCATTTGCCATTCCTGCTGTCATCACATGGCAGCCACGGGCTAATTCCTATAGATCATGTTTGGAGGGTGGGAGAGAAGAACAATCTGCCACATGGTAGCAGCAAGCCCGGCTTTGAGAGGCACTGATATGGGTAAAACTGAAAGCAGGACCACTCTCTTCTGCTGCCCCTAGAGCTCAGCTCTCTTAAACCACCATCTGCTGTGCATAGACCCTGCCCTGACCATCCAGTGTGGGTGAGGGCCTAAATCCCTTCTGCACAAAAGCAGACACATTCAGGTAAACGTGCACAACACTGGGCTGCCCATCAAGGTTTCCCCAACCACAGACAATTCTCTCTTCAGAAGGTCACGCGTGAACCAAGCACAGAAGGTGCCAAAGCAACGCCTGCTTTGAAAGGCAGCAAAAGTTATGCTCTTGTCATGTTCCGTGTGGTGGTGTGAGAATTCGTTGCTATTAAAGCTTTCAGCACATCCTGCCGGGACAGAACTCCCGCCCCACTCTGTGCAGGGTGTGCCCGTGTCCAACAGCACAAGGCAGAATCTATCAAAAAATATTGGGGCTGTTCAGGAAGAGTGTTAGAGCATATCCAACAATACAGAGTTTGGACTGCACACAGGAATCTGGAACTGTGACTCAAGTCAAGTAAGAAATGCTTCCCTGCTTCCTTCCTTTTTTTTGTGAGTTGGCATCAGAGCTCCCCTAAATAGACCAAAAGGAGAGGAGGGGTGATGTGGTGAGCTCTGGCACACACACAGGCAGAAAGCGTGAACAACTTTCACTGCAGACTTATATAACTTTGCCAGTGGTGACACAACTCGCTGGAAGTGGTTTGGGCACAGATAAGGGACATCCACTGACCTGTAAATAGAGCTGTTAAAATACGTCCTAAAATACCTCACATAAAGCAAAATTATATAATCACATTACCTTGTGCTTTAATACTGAAACAACAAAGGCTTCATATGCAACAGAAATAAAAGCTTTCTATTAATACCTCAACTTCAGAATTAGCAGAACAATTGTCCCCAGTCCCCAGGGCCAGCTTTTCTGCTTTCTGCATAGAATACCTTCTGGCTGACTACCCTGGCAGGTATACTGCAAGGAAGTTCCTCTAAAAGCCTCTTGAAAAATGCAGGTATAAAAAAAGATGAAAACACAAGGATGAGCAATAGTCATCCGAAATAAATACCAGCACAAAACATGCTATAATATTAGCTACACTTAGTTCAAGGAAGAAAAAAAAAACAAACAACCAAACAATGTCAATTTTCAATTATGTTGATTAGACACAAACTGGATAATTAGTAAATGGAATAATAATATAAGAAACATGGTATGTTTGAAATGAAGTGACAAAAATATTCCATGAGAATTCAAGCTAATTCATAATCTTCCTCAAAAATTCATCTCCTGTTCTGCTATAGCAAACATGAACACTTTGTGTTTTGCACATCAGAAAACAATTAACCTATTCACCTAATGCACAGATGTTTTTCAGGAGAGGTTTCTTTTGAGTGATTTCTTTTTCTTTGGCGTTTAATTTTACCTTGTGAAGTTTTTTTTTTAATTATTAATTCATTACTGCTGGAGCACCCATAGGGGTGAAGACCCGGGTTTGGGCAGGCATCCATCCCTGGGCTATCTCCGGCAGGCAGAGCCTGCGGGTGGGGCTGGGGAGCACCGTGCTCCAGATCCTCCCATCCCCAGGGGCCACGGATCGCAGCCACCAGGAGACACAACTTAGAGGAGCCCAGGGACTGCCTCCTGTTCCTCAAGGAACCGGATAGGTCTCTGGTCATGTTCAAAAACAATCTGAAGTTTTTACTCGCTTCAACCATCAAGCCGAAACTGAACATCAAAGTACCCCAAAAGCTCCAAAAATGTCTAATCCAGGGACTCTCAGCGCCTTTTTTGCATCATGAACTATTTGGGACACTTAACTCCATCTCCCCTCTCCACAGCACCACCACACGAGGCCACACACCGGTTTCAGTCAGCCAACACTCGGATGCTGTCAGGTTCCCAAAATTCTCCTGATCACATTAATCACAGGGGGAGAGGGGCTGAGGATTGCTGTGTACTGGAAAAGATCCTGGCGTAATCACAGCTCAGAGACCCTAAACCTCCCACCACAACTGGAAGCGCTGCCACACTTCTCCTGTTCTCCCAGAGGAACACTGGAGACGGAAAAAAGGGTTACATTTCAGCACAAAATGTTAATTTTAGATTTATCTGCAACGCATGTTTTCCTGATCAATTTGCAGATTAAAATGAATCATCATCTTTGCTCTTGAGGCAGCAGGGGAGAAAGAGACCCAAAAGTACAGCTGGGAACTTGTCTTCCTGAATTGTAAACCCCTTGCTCGGCTGTCTGGGAGTGAGAAAGCATGTGCAGCTGAGGAACTAGGGCTAAAGGGCTCTGTACTACAACTTTTATCCTCACCTTAAATTTTAGGACATGTATTAAAAGTGTAACTTCATCTCTGCTCTCACACTAAATAAATAATTATGGGGCCAGGAGGTGAGGGAGCCTCAGAGGAGGCTGCTAGGCTGCTGCACTGCCAACTGCTCTGGGATTTGAAAGCTTGACACATGCTGGAGTATCACCTCATCAATGCTCCCAGCTGGCCTGGGAGGCGAAAACCTGACTACTACTCTTGAAGGCAGGTCTCTCACACACAGAGCCAAGTGCTCCAGATAAGCTTCAAGAAATACAGTTATTACAAATGCGTGGTATGTAAGGCAAAACAAAATGGCAACAAGCGCTTTCAGCCCAAAACATCAGCACGGTTTCGAGTTTAGTGTTGTATTTCACATAAGCAAATAAAGATCATGCTGCTTCACAGCATCTTTGCTTAAAAGACATTAAAATCTGTGCCTTTCCACACACTTACTGCAGTTCAAACTATTTTCTGGTAAAATAAGCTTTTTTACTTCTTTTTTTTTTCTTTTTTTCCATACTTAAAGTAGTCATGTAAAAAAAGGTACTTCAGGAAAATGTCAGTTTTCTCCCAAAAGGGATGACCCAGCCTAGTCACCAATCTGCAGTAGATGCTCTTATTTGATAAAGAGGGATTGACTTTATGTTTCAAAACGTTGGCAAGTGCACTACTGTATCTGTATGATAACACTTCACAGTATCCAGCCCAGTCCTAATCTCTCGGATCACACTTCTGGCTAAGTGCTGCAACCCACTCTGTTTACACTGCAAATAAAACAATAGCTCTCAGAAACTGAGAGATTAATAAATTGAAAGATCACCCATTTTTAACAAAGGGCAGACACTATTTATCTTTATGATGCAGAAGGACAAGTCAAGAGGTAACCAAACTGACAAGCGTAAGGGCACTTGTAATTTGTTTTATCATGCTATCAGAACTCCACACGATGACAAAGTATCACAGCATATACAATATTTACGATGAGGAGCTTTCTACACGTAGTGTGCTGTGTGCTTGGAAGCCACTCGCTCCAGCTACTCCTTAAATACATATGACAACACTCAACTGCAAAATTCACAAAGGTGACTGGAGTAGTTTCATTTCAAAATAGCAGTTTCATTGACTAAACTCTTCTACTGAGCATGACTACAGCAGTTCTCAGGATTGTTACTATTTTATTTGCCAATTCAGTAACGAAAGAACACATTCCCTGATGGAGAAATACTGAATCTGTGTTATTTGGACGGGTGGGGGGAGTGTGCTTACAGAAGGACAGAGAACACACCGCTGACTCTGTACCAATTTACACCCTCAGTGCCATCGAACAAACAGGGAGAAACTAAATTCACGTCCCAAGTCTTATTTCACATTAACAATGACAAAAATGAGGGAACAATTTAACTCTCCCCCTTTCTCTCATCTGTTTATGAATTGCAGCCACCTCATAAACACCCATTTCTTGTTCAAGGTGGAAAAGAGGCAGGCTGGGGGCAGAGGGTTGTTTGTTTCCTTTAGGTTTGAAATTCACCAGTGAATTGCAAATGGGCAAAATATTTTGTCAGTATCTCACTCTGGGGATGGCTGACATAATAATAAACTGAAGAGGATGCTATCTGTCAAACACTAAGGAATTCCAATATTGAAATCTTGCTGCCTTTGGGGGTCAATAAAGAGCAACGTTATAAAATACACTAAAGTTAGCAGTTTGGGCTGCTAATTTTACATGCCTGCTTCACCAACGCACAGCTAAAAATAGATAAAGCAGATAAGAGCACAGAACAAAGAGATGCACTGGACAATTATCTTTCTGCTAGCAGCCTAACATATACTCAGCTTTTTAACCCTTCTTATAAATAAAAGAAATAGATTTTCAAAGTGTAACTTAATGGAATCTCAATCTGAAATTATTTTAAGTATGTTTTATTTTTCTTAGTATTTTCTTACTCCCTTCCTAATAGGACAGAATAATGAGATTTAAAATATTTTAATAAGGGCATCAGGCTACTTGCCAAGGGGCTCGAATACTAAATAAGAACATTTACATCTTCTAAGACCCCGGAGGAGGAATCAGTGCAATGCACTCAAAACACGTACACACATCGCAAATATGACAGTTAATTTTAATTCACTGGAAAAGAAAGTACACACTTCAGTTTATTAGGCCTCATTATTTTCAATGAGGCTAAAGGGATGATTATCTTTAGCTGCTCCGTCGTGGCCTAAAAGCAAACATTATTCCTGATAAGGACAACACTTACTAAAATATAAGGCACTGTGAAATTGTTCAATTTAAGTTACAACAGGTGAAATTTTAAAAACCAGCACTGCTAACAATATTTTCTACCATTATTCTGTCCAGCTCGGTTCTATGACTTAAATCCTGACTTTTGAATTTAATTTTTTAGAGGAAAACAAAGCAGCATAGCTGACTGACTAAGCTACGCTGTAAACAGGCTTATTCTATGCTTTGTACCTTTCTTTTTGTATCATTTGCTTACAAAATGATAATGTTTATAAACAGAATCGACATTCTGTCTCCTCATGTCTGGGGGCAGGAAAAAACAATCACCTTCAGATTAACATGACAATTTATGCCAGGCAATTCTGGAGGCATATCTGTAGCATCACCCTGTGCATATTATTCATGTTACCTTAAAAAACAACAGCATAAATGCATACTTTAAAAAAAATAATAAAAGAAGGGGACAGAAAGAAACAGAGAAATTGAGATTTAGGGTGAAGAGCCTTACCTCTGATACACAACCCGTCCGCAGCTCTGCCAAAACCATCCCACCAGCCAGGCCTTAAGCACTTTTTTACAGCAATAAAACGCCGCTTTTAAACTTCCTGTTTATCCAAACACCGGCCCAGCTTTCCCGCAGCTCGGAGCCGGCACCGCTCCCCCCACGGGCGAGAGGGGGGACCCCACACCCCAAACCCCTCCCGGGCGCAGCTTCAGCGCCCTTCGAGTTTGGTACTTCGGGACCACTCGCACCCCCGCCCCTCCGCCTCTCGTTTTTATTCCCCTTTATGTTCTCACCCAAGCTCCCAAAGCAGCCGCCGGGCAAAGTTGCGCGGGCGCTGCGGCCGCGGGAGCAGCGGCGCTGCCCGCGGCGGGCCCGGAGCGGCGGGGCCGGGCATACAAAGCGCGGCGGCCGCTCGAGCGCGTCCCCCCCG